>JAQGCC010004912.1:0-12332 GCA_034698905.1 Xestoiulus laeticollis
ATAAGCTTTCGCGTCTGGACCTCAACGAGTCCCAATTTAGAGAGTGAAGCATCTCCGTTACACTCGCCGTATGCTGGCAGCTGCCCTTAACAAATCTGGCTGCCCTACGTTGGGCCATTTCCATATCCTGAATCATAGTTATCCTGTGAGGATTCTGTGAGGAACAGAACAGGTTTTCAAAGCCATTACGTGCGATCGAGAAAATGGCTTTGAAAACCAGTTTTTGCAGATAGAGGCGTAGAGCTATGCGAGGGGAATGGCCAGGCTAATAACCACTCTGATCGCACAGTTTTACTGTGAACCCCCAGTGAAAATATCCACGAGCCGCCACTGATGGTGCATGCATGACATGATTTTGAGACGTTTTCTATAGTACATGTAGGCGTACATATGTATTGCATTATAAAAGTTGTAAGAGGCATCAGTTTGTCTTTTATATAGTATGCATTATTTTATGCTGTTAATATGCAATAAAACCTGCTAAAGGTATATCCACCCAAAAAATGGCCGAATTCGGTCACTGTATACAGGTGGTTACTATGCAGAAGTGGTCACTTTACCAGGTTTTATTGAATTATGTAGTTCTCATGTATGTTCTTTCGTCCACAAAATTAGCAAATGCAAACAATGTTTATATTTTGACATTAAATGTATGGAAATATGCTGATTGCTGTTTGCCCACGCCGATTTCTTCTTATAAATATAAATAAACGATTCCCATAACTTCAAATTACTACTATTTTTATAAAAGTGAAATACTTGTGCAAAACGCATGCACAAAGGCGAAAGTTTTCGGAAACTTTAGAAAAGCTGCTTTCACCCTCTTGGGAACTGCTGCATTTGCCGATTGAACCTGAAACTAGCTCGATATTTGTGCATCTAAACTTGAATCCTATCTGCGATATCTTATCTGTGTGTTTCCTTTTCTTCCGCCATAGCAATGAGCTGTTATGTAGGTTCTCGAATTTTGTTATTGCCCGTTGTCAGGGGAATTGATAAAACTTGAGTTCCAGAAAACACGGCTCTGCATTGATGTACCTTGTAGTGCAGGCAACAATTTGATGTTTTAGCATATTGGGTCGAGGCAGGGTTATCGTTGCAGGACCAATGCACTCGCAAAAGTTTGCAATCTTAGTTATGCTTTTTAAGTATGAATAATGTCTCATCTTGACATGGTCAAGTATAGTTAAATTTGGAATGCGCATCGGATACCGCTAGGACTCTCCTTCCTGTTGCTGTTGCAGCTATCACGTTGTGGTTTTGTCGACCTAATTTCTCATTCAGCTTCTACGATAAATTCCCTTGATGACTGAAAATGCATTTTCATTTAATCAACCCAATCAGCCCCTGTACAGAGATGTGAGACTAGATGATTAATTACCAGGAAGACCAAAAGCTGGCCACATCCGCATTGCATTGAAGAAAGAGTTTTTCTTGGTGGAAAAGCTATTCCTATGCGATTTGTTTAATGTAATGCTGTGTGCAGTGTGTATTCGTACATGTACATGTGTATTGTTTTCATTGCTAGCAAGTTTTCCCTATATGTAAACTATTGTGGTGCATAATTTTGCTGCAGCAATGTTGCGGTAATTGTTAAATCAGTATTGCATATAGTGTACAGCTACATGTATATGAATAGCATTTTGCAGAAACTGGTCTAAATCTATTATAATGCTATAACCACTGTCTCGGTGCCAATTTTAAAATTTATTTCTTCTTATACAGGGTGGTGCAATTCGCATTAGTTTTTAAATTGCAACTTTTATAGAAATATGGCTCAACAACGTGACAAGTTCATATTCTTTATTTCAGGCTAAAATTAAAATTTCTGCGTTCGATTTACCAAACACGTTTCTGTTTTGCGAATTTGTTTGGAAATTTATTCCACTGAAAGCCATTAAATTCTTGATGGTCCACGTATATGCGGAACGGAAAAGAGAATAACCCCTATTACTTTCCCAAAGCGTTTGCATTTTGATATTTCGTTGTTATATTGCATACCAACACAAATGTAGGGAATTTCCAATATTTCCATCGGTTGCCAGGCACCCTGTGCATATTGCTGATATTTTAGCGTGACTTCGAGTTTCATGACGAAGTATAAAAGATATTAGATTACGTGAAAGTTCTTGCGTATAAGGCGCGGCCATCTTGGGTTGTGTTATGGCTTGGCTTAACCTTTCGGTGTCTATAGTTTAAACTATATTAAAGACATAGTTTATGTAGCCTACTTTTAGTCCAGAATATAAGGATTCAACATTATCGACATGCAAAGAATAAAATATTGATCGCTATGTTTTCACTTTTCTTTTTTGGAATTGTATTGTTTGAAGCTTTTCATTATACCGTATATATGCATTTTAGAAATTCTCGTCTATCACTTAAATAAACGAAATATATTATTCACGATGTTAAATGTCAAGACTAAATATGAAAAACTGACTCTTTTAAGAACTTTTTGTCGGATCAAATATTACAAAAATAGTTTGTCATAATTGTTGACAAAGTTCGCTTATTATAAAAACATAGGTCCAAAGCATTTATACCACATTAAATTAAAAGCTTATTTTGTTTTTCATGTCATGTGCATGCAGTCGTGTGAAATAGCTTCATATTTTCTTAATTAAAAAAAGGAAATAATCTTACGAATTTTTGAAGCTGAATGCATATTCTGTTCAATATTTTAGAAATGCGTCTGTTTGAAATTGCTTTTCAATGAACATTGGATATGTATAAGAATTATACCCGTTCGCACAGAAACGAATCCTAATGTCGATGTACATTATATTCATGTTTATGCAAGAATGCTGCTATAGTTTTCGATTTTCTCGGTATTTTTAATTTACTTTCAAGTCTGGACATGACGCACTTATGCAATCCAAATAGCGAATTCGAGCGTTGCAAAAAAGAATTCCAAGATGGCCGCCGAGCTGTCACCAGGAATTTACAATGTTGAGCCGAGGGAATTATGGAGCACTTAGAATACTCTAGAAACCCAATAGATTTTTCGTGCTCCATTACGCAAGTTATTAGAAAAATGCCATTCCATCGGCCTAACAACCGCGCGTTTGATTAAACGGCCATAGCCGCTGAAACATGTTAGCGTGAGGTTCATGGCAATATCAGTTAAGTTTACTAAATAATTTATTGGAGATAGGGCGAGAGGGGTTTACATGATGTCTTTATTTTCGATAACAAGCTTTTTAAATGGTTCGCCGACTAAATCGAGGTACCACAGTGTAAAAGGTGCTGCTCAAGACGGCAAGGCCTGCATGCCTCAACTAACATAATATTGTATATAGTGGCACAAATAGAAGACTACAAGTTTCAGATATGTCAAATTCTTTGTATATTGCACCGGATATATGATTGCATAAATAAAACCTATCAAAGAAAGTTAAATTAAAAAACATATTATTGCCCTTAATATTCCATTTTAAAATAGGATTGCGTTTAATTAAAGTCGTATTAGAATACAGGTACATGTTTATATCTTTACAAGAAGTATGTTTTTTATCTTTCTTTAATTTATGTCAATTAATTTATTCATTGTGCATATTGCATATTAAATGTGCGCAGTTCGTAAAGTTTTTTTTTTAATTCGAAATGTTGTGTTCTCACAAATCGAACAATTTTGACAAAATCATTATGAATAAGGAACAGTGACCTGGGGTTGATTATTTTTTTCCCTCAAAGTTGGTATCAATAAATTAAAAATGACAAAAACTTAAAATCTATGGTACCGGCATTTTACTTCCTTGATATTTCAATAATGTTTCAATATTTCAGGATCACGACCGAAGCAACTTGAATGTATATATATGGTACATGTACTTGAAATTTGAGATGTGCATTTTAATTACATTTACGTGATTCCAGGTTATTAACCACTTAAATACATTCAGATTTTGTTAATTTAGATTACATCTCAGCCAACATTACAACACAGCCAACATTACAACACAAAGTAACATTTACAAAATTGAACTGATGTGGAACATTAAAAACCGGAAAATAGTAAATAAATCGGGAAATTTCTCATACTGGGATTTATTTACTATTTTCCGGCTGTTAAAGTTCCACATAAGGGTGTTGCAAATGAATTTAATGTTGTAATTGTTACTTTGTGTTGTTATGTTCATCAGGTCTACCTGATGAAGGACTTCAGGAAACGTCGTGTTAGAATATTAGAGATTTTATAAAAATTGACTGAGAAGTTATCTAAATTGACAAAACCTGAATGTACAGTGTACTAGTGGTTAATAAATTGAAAACACGTAAATGTAACTAAAATACACTTATCAAATTCCAAGGACATGTTAGAATATTAAAGATTTTATAAAAATTGGCTGAGAAGTTATCTACATTAATTGTAACCATGGAGAAGATCAAATTATAATGTTGAAACTGAAAAAGGCTAAATAAATATCAAGTTGTCTAATGTTACATGTTAAAACCTGTCAATTAAATTACATCATTTTACAGGTCCTTATATAGTATGTTGACAGGTTTTGCTACAGGTATATATACATGTAGGTCTAATCTTATACGTTGACGTTTAATGGAATTGTTGATTGGGCACTGTTGATTTCAAATATTGGCCTATATATGATTACTAAAGAATCAGGTTCACATCAAACCTTATTTTGAGAAATTCGAAACTCTGCAAAAGCGACCGACGAGAATCGTGAAAAGAGAAACCTTTCTCAATCAACAGCAAGTGGCACGATCGATCCCACGTAGTTTTATTGGAAAATGTTTTGCGTGCCGGGATTTTTTTAGGGGAAAGGATCTTTGAAGAATGTTTCCCAACACGATGGAGGTGGTCTAGGTGGTCAAGACAGGGGTCCTTCTAATGGGCCCCAAGCCAACAGTTCATCCGTTACGAATGGGGCCATCACCTTGGTCCTTGTAACAGGCCTGACAACTTTTGCAGAAGATAAATGGATATCATTGCCACCGGGTTTACTGAGTGCCCTCTTAGGAAACGAAACAACGATTGGAACGTTCGGTGAAACTCAAGGTGGCCCCATTTTGGTTTCCAATGATCATGGAACAACCGTAAATCCAACAATGTGATCAGTGATCTCCAAAGATTTACCCTGTTAGGGAGGTCCTCGAGATTGGTCGCATGGGTCAGAAACTATTACGCTATATAGAGCACCTATTCGTCACAAGGCAGTTAATTCTGTTTTTGCAAAATAAAGCACTTATAGTCTCACTTTGGTTGTCCCGTAGAAGTTATATCCGCTGGTTTCTGCAAGGACTCTTTGCGGATTATTCTGTAATGTCATAACATTACAGAATAACAAAATGTGACAACGAATACTTCGAAAAGTTTTGTTGAGGGTCATGAAAGGTCAAGGTCCACATTACAAAACAGCGCATGCGCGAATAGGTAGCGCCACGTAGTGGCAAATAAAAATTGAAAACTTGTAGGGGAGAGGAGGTCGCAGTATCAAGCAATGAAGATTTTTCTTCATTAAGTTTTCAAAAAGTTACTTTTTTAAAAATTATGAAAAAATTCACAAAATTATCATTTTTCAAACTATCAAACTACAAATTATCAAGTTTCATTTTGGCATCATTTTTAGATCGCTAGATATTATTATTTAAAGATTTATTTTTAATGTGGTTCCGTGTTAAAATCGCTAAAATCCCTATAGGAATGTTGTAACTTACTACCACAAATGGCGGTGGAAAAAATGTAAAGCTTCCCAAAGATAGTGCTTTGAAAGAGTCCAATAACTTTTAAATTTTTTTAATACATTTTTAAAAAATATATCCTGGAACTTTTTTTCCCTCTTATATGCATTTATTGCGAAAACATAATGGAAATTATGGAAAATTACATTCTGTTGTCTAGTTATTAGCAAAAATAAGTACAAATAAATAAATAAGGTTAACATGAATCTTTGTGCATATAAACACTTTGTAAAAGTTTTTTGTTTTCTTGTTTTTTAACATGTAGGTTATACTTGACGTGTCTAGCTAGTGTTTATTTGGGATTCTCGAGCAAAAACTAAAATTTATGTTACATACATGTACATTTTGCAAACGTATACAACTGTATATGTTGCAATGCTGCATGTATCTCATATCTAAATTTAATTTTGGTGATGTGTTTTCCTGATGGTTATTATATCCAAACATGCCACTTCCTTAACCTGCTCATCATTATGGCATTACATAAAGGACGAAGCTAAAATGAGCAACCACTGTGCATGCATGCTTAACATCATTAAGCGTTACATTTCATCAAATATGCCTAGATGTTTTAAAATGAGATTTTTTTTGCTTTACACAACTTTAAATGAAACATCATTTTCATGGCATGTGCATATACATTGCTCATTATGTAGCCAGCTTCACGGTAATTGAATGAGAACAACTGTCTTCTCCAGCCTCAACGATTCTGCCAGACGTTTCTGGAAACCTTCACGTGAAATTAATCTAGCTTCTGAACGAGTCCATTTCTATAGCATCCGGAATTCCTTTCGCAGTTGGTTTTCAGCAGCGAGTTAATAGTCTCAGAGGGAAATGGCAGCTAGTCAGGTAGTTGAAGCTATTCATGGCAAAAGTGAAGTAATCAATTGAAATTGTCTAGGAAAGATGCTGGATTGCGTAAGAGATGTTTACTGCTGGATGATGATGTGCTGGTGTCGAGTTATGAATATTTACATTGATAGAGGATACTTTAAACGTATAATAGCGATTTTGATATTCAGTGATGCAAATATAATGTATATAGCCATAATTGTCGTTTAAGTCGATCTTACGAAATTGATAGCAAACCCCTCAAAAGCAAACAATGTTTATCTAATAGCTGGATTAGAATTAAACAACCAATTTATGCAAAGTTTTTTTTTATGATACATGATTGACTTTTTCAAATTTACACTCATAAAATTAAACATGGTTGACATGAACATAATATTCTGTTTCCTTGGAAATAGGCCTACATGGTGGATCATTTAAGTTGGTAATGCGAAATATATCACAAACAAACATGTAGTTTACGAGATAATGTGCCGTTGCTAAACTTTTAGAATTCTGTTTATATGCCTACATGTATTGTCAACTTCAATAATATCTGTCCTTGTATCTGTTAATGATTTATATTCTAAAATGTCTATTGTTTTCACCCCTGGTCGAAATAAATATACTGATTTCAGTAAATTCTTTTGGGATATTAGTATACACAAACTGATAACAGTCTGAGCTATACTGGTATCAGTGCAGCATAGTGACATCAGTAGGCAATGTTTGACTGATGCCAGTATAACCCATACCAATATCAGTATGAGCTAGACATACATCAGTATAGTCATACTGATATTGGTTAGTTATACTAGTATCAGTACACAATAGCGACATCAGTAGGCAATTTTTAACTGATGCCAGTATACCCCATACCAAATCAGTGTAAATTATAGTGCTATCATTATACTACTGTGATAAATCAGAGCTGTTTAATTGACACCAGTATAATATCATACTGATATCAGTGTCTCAATTATCATTATAAAATTGATGACTGATATCAGTATATTTAGTTCGCCCAGGGACCCTGAAATATTCTAATGTGTTGTTCAATGATTTAACACAGAATTAAGTTTGATTTAATATATCCTTGATCGTTGTTTTTGCGTTTAGGCTATACTGATAAATGCTTAAACATTTTAAAACAGAAAATTAGCACCAAATACGTAAAATTGTTTTATCTTGGAAAGCGTCAAATGTGCATGTTTCCTATATACAACAGGAAATGTGAATTGTGAGGACGCACTTTCTCAAAAGAAACGCATCTGAAAATATAATCTCTGGATGTTTGAGTGTAATAGAATGATCGAGCACAAAAAACAAGGTTTTGTTCAAAGCAAAACATCTCGAATCATAGAAAACTTGTTCCGGGGGCATTAGGGGATGACACTCCGCCTGTCTGCTTCGCTAAATAACACGATATTCGTCAGCTGCCTCTTCGAATTTCCGATTTATCATCCTCGACGATAGCTTTGACAAGTTTAAAACAAAAGAATATAGGCTGCCATTAAAGAACTGGAAAACTTCAACTGGTTGGGTTAAGACGGCGATATTTCGATTGCAGCTCGTAATCCCCGATTCTTGTGCGCAAGGAAAGAAAGCCCTATGAAGAGCTGGGTATTCAACATTTAATTAATAGATAATGAGATTTCTTCGAATTTAAGCATGAAATGGGGATTTATGACTACTTTCGCAAGATCGTTTTCAATCTTTGCGAAGGCTGCATTCAGCGCGGATTATTACGCGATTATTTCGTCTCGTGTTTTTATACGTTGCCGTCAGATGCATATATACGACAGGGTTTTCATTTGAAAGCGCCTTTTTTTCCTCTATATTTTATTTCGTCTAGGAACAGATTCTGTCGTTTCATCGTCCAATTAATGGCTTTGCAGACGCATTAAAATTTGCAAGAACCGAATGAGTAGTATATGGAGTGCATCCACTCTTACATATATATAGACACCCTATACTATATAAACGATTCAAGCATTCCAAATGGCAAGGTGCAATTGAAGAGAGCACTGACTCGGGGAATGGCATTTGGCATTAGGCGGAGGTCGTTCTGGAACCTGCCAAATGACAATAATTATCTCCCCTGGAACGCGTGTAAAACAAGGGGCAGGTTTAAGCGTTATATTAAGCGATAAATCAAGGCGCTAATGGAATGGGAATTGCCTGAAAGCGAAATCTTTTCCCATTTCTCCGACGCTTTTTGAAAATTGGATTTGGTGAGACGATTTGTGGATTTGGCGTTTTGGGCGTTTGTTAGTTGGAAATTGACGTCTAGTAAATTGCAAAGGTAAACGCGTGATTCTTAAGAACCTTCTATGTATAATGCCAATGAAAATGTCACACAAATTACCTCTCATCCTCATCTTCCATGCGTTACCAAATTTCTGGATTAAGGATGAAAGTCTTGCATGTATCATGCTATCGATCATGTCTTACTACAAGCAGTAAGACGTGTTTGTGATGATTTACCTTATACTTTCTATTTAGACCAATACACATGCAAAAACACCTTTTCGTTGCTATCCACTAGCTTGCTTTTTAGAAAAATAATATTACATATACACATGCAAACACGTATCCTTTCCATTGCTCCCAGATGGGTCATATGGCAAATTTTGGTCACAATTGTTGTAGAAAAAAAATAAAAATAAATCCACTATTTTCAGCCAGTATATGGTTTTGAAACTATAATAATACGGAAACGTTAGAAATGCTTCAAAATAAAATTTACACAACATTCCTTAGTTGTGTTCTCAATATAATATTTTTCACATATATATATGTTTAGCATTTCAGATATAATGTACATTACATGTATCAGTATGTAAATGATTGAAATATCGGTTGTATATTGCGAATGCACTGACCCAAACCAAGTAGTAATTTAATGCCATTTGGTATATTATATATGTAGGGGAAGGTGTTGTTCCTTTAACCACCTCATGCTATAGAGTCGACATCTGCTATATTTTGTGTAAATCACAATTTTAGTTTCTATAATAGGGCCATCCATAAATGACGTCACACACAATAGAAAGGGGTGTCACACATTTGTGATGATGTGTGATGAGGGGGGGTTAAAAATGTGACGTCACATCAAAAAATGGAAATGCGCTACTTTAAATAATAAGTTGGATCGAAATATTTTTGCAAAATTCAGTTTTTCATTGCCTCCTTTTTAATACATGTTTTCTCCTGCAATATCAGAGTGCAGTTCAACATTATACATACAGATTACAATAACAATATCCAGTTTTCAAGGGGGGGGGGGGAAATCTTGACTTTTTTCCATTCTAATCAAGCAAAAGTAATTTTTTTTTCAGTTTTCATTGCCTCATAAAATGTTAACAAGCAAATCTATACATACAAGGCGTGATACTGATAGGCTTAACCTAAAATTTACAGCATGACATTTGCTTTAATCAAGCGAGTGTGTTGTACTTTTGACCAGTTTAAGGTATGACATAACAGGAATTTAAAATACAATTGACATTTCTGACCTTTTTATTTGTCTTTTGATTTACAGGTTAGACAATATTGACGGAATATTACGGAATTAGACGGAATATTGTAGCCTATATTGTCACTAACAATTTTTTTCCATGGTAAACATTTTGAGAATTTCCAATGTAGGCCACTGTTTGCAATATTTTTCATTTTTTCATTAAACATTTATTCATATTAAACACTTTCATTTTCCCCCCATCATTTTATATGCTGGCCAAAGGTACAACACCTGCTGGTCAAAGAAACAATGGGGTGTTTACCTTTGACTGAGTTTTCCTTTTTTTTTAAATGGGCCAAAATTACAGTTAAACTAAAAATTTAAATTTTTGTAAAAAATACATTTTACAGAAAAATGTTTGAATTTAATTTGATTATTTTTTTATACTTATTTATTAGCGAAGAAATACCAAATTAGCACTCAAAATTGGCCAATTATAGGCCAAACGCATTTTTCAATATTCGAACAATATTGCCAAGTTAACATTTTGCCATTGTCATTTGCCATTTAACATTTTTGCCATTGTCCTCTTATGTTATCAATATGTAACTGAACCAACAACGGGAAATAAATTGGTCCCCAATATAGGCCCTCTATTGAAAGCAAAATAAGAGCCCAGTATTGCCTATAGTGAGCTTGGACCACTATCAGTCCAATATAGGTTTCATTGGCTAATTTTTGCCAATTGCCATTGTCCAATATTGTGTGCTACTTGGGTAGGGCAGAGAAAATTCAAAAAGTTGAAATTGGTCAAAGGTAAAACACCTTTCCCTATACTGAATATTTTTTTCATCTGTATCCGAAGTTCAATGCATGTTGCATAATAATTATATTTTATTATACAAAATTTCCTTATTGAAATTTAATTTCTTGCAGTGTTTTTCCATATATTTTTTGTATAAATTTTTCCATTGCTCGGATCCCGAGGTAATATTTCCTATAAGTCATTTTCGCAATCTTTTCATGTACTAACAGCTCAGAGATCTAGCCGTTTACTATATGCTTTAGAATTTGCGAAAAAAAATCATTTTTCGTTGTTTTTTGTTCATCGAATCATTAAAGCGCTTTTTTCGTCGTGTATTTCATCTCGGGCTTTCTTGTTTGGCATCTAGCTAGGCTTACATTTATCCTATTTTCATAACTTTCCATTATGCCAAGCTTAACTCTGTCAGTTCTCGTTTTTTTTTTACTGTTTAAGAGCGTCGCATCGGTACGTTGTTTCCAGTTGCCATTTTTTGTACATTATCAGTTGTAGGCGTTTTGGAGCATCGAAGCTTACAGAAGATGCCATCCCATATATACCCGTTCCACTCAAATTGGTCGTTTTATAGCTGTTAATGCATCCTTAGGCATAATATATGTATTTTGCTAGAAAACTAAATTTGTCCTGTTGCACCAGGTTTTGCTGTCATTGCAAGTCAGGAAGTGGATTTTGTTCAATAGGGCTATGTGAGCTTTTATGGAAAGGAGAAAACATTGTTTTCATATATATATGATAGAGGCATGATTCATTTCTGAAAATAAGTTATAACACACATTTCTCTTGCTTATAACCAGATTTTTTTATTGCTAAATAAAACACTTTTTGGCATGGGGTAACTCTATGGGCTTCCCACCTCACAATTCTGCTATATGCATGGTTCAGGTGGATATAAATAATTGAACGTTTGAAAATATGGAAATGTTCGCTGAAATTTAAGCAAGGCTATAAAATTCTGTAAGTTTTAAATATATTTTTTATACATGATCGAACTCGGGAAATTTTTTAAAAGTTTGAAAATTTTAAATGATACAGTATACATGTAGATCTACTGTACTTAAGTAATTTCAGAGTTGAGTATACATTTAGTTGCGAACAATTTGAATTAAATTATAATGTATAAACTTTAAAGAAAAACCGATTTGATTAAGCTTTCAAGTCTTCTCACGTTGTGTAGCCTAAGCCATTTGTGCTTACTTGACGTTGACTTGATGGGTTGGCTGACCTTGGGTTAGTCGGAATTTTGGCACCAATGATTATGGTTTACCAGTACTTCATCTAATTAGCATTAATAGCTAGTGGGATTGAGCAGGTTTCCTTTAATCTTGACGACATTGGCAGCACTTTTTTGTCAATGCGCATGCGTGGGGACGTCGTCAATGTGTTTGTGGTTGAGTGCAGACAACAATTTCATTAGTTTAACGTGATACCACAACATCTTTGAGGAGCATAAAGACTTTTACGGCGCATAACCTATGCCAGGTTTGCACTACGCGTTTTTCCGACCGAAAT
>JAQGCC010004913.1:0-12331 GCA_034698905.1 Xestoiulus laeticollis
TGCTGAAAGACATGATGATTCTCAAAAAGGATGATGTAACTCCGGTTTATGAGGACAACCAAGGTTGCATCAAGTTGGTGGAATCGGATCGCTGCGGCGCCCGAACGAAGCATATCGACGTATGCCACCAACACCTGAGGGATCTTAGAGAGAAAGGGATCATCACAGTAGAGTACTGTCTCTCAGAATCCATGATGGAGTATGTCCTGACAAAGCCATTACCAAAGATAAAGTTTGACGAGATGGTGGACATGCTTGGATTTGATAATTAAGTTTAAGTTGTTGTGCAGCTTGTACGTGCACTTTCTTGCGAGAAGGGATGTTGAGATTAGTCGCCTTTAGCGCACGTTGCCCATTTGGGGCGCTAGATGGCGCCATTGGCAGAATTGTCATGCTATGATGGGAAGCATGCCAATGTTCCATATGGTGTTCCATATGATGAGTTCCAGTTTGTTCTTTGAAACGTTATAGTTGAATTAAATTCAAATTCTCAACCATTTATTCCATTTATTAGTAAATGCTACAGATTTCCACACCTTTAATCCGTTGAGTGAACGTCTTGTCTCTCCGGCTAAGGACCTCGTAGGGTCCATCTTAGGGGGTCTGCAACTGATGGCAGATAACCCGCAGTACGAAAACTGGAGCGTGGCCATTGTCGATGCTTGGTTCCGGTTGAAGGAGGTCCATGTGTTGGCAGAGCTGGCCCGCGAAATCCGCGGGGTTCAGCATAGCGGCGTCCGGCTCAAAGAATTCCCCTGGGAGCCAAAGCGTTGTGCCGTACACCATCTCGGCCGTTGAGACGCCCATATCGGTATTGACGGCCGTGCGGACTCCCAGAAGGACGAGGGGCAATACGTCGATCTAATGTTCGGTGGCATGGCATTCGATGGATGCCTTTAGCTGTTGGTGAAAGCGCTGTATTAGACTGTTTGCTGCCGGGTGATACAGGGTCGTGCGGATTCGTTACGCACCAAGGAAGGTCGCTAAGGAATCGAAAAGTGCTGACTCAAATTGTCGGCCCTGGTGTGTCGTAATGCGGCTGGGTGCGCCGTATCGGGCGATCCAACCGTTGACAAAGGTGCGGGCGACCATCTCCGCCGTGATGTAGTCCATCGGGAACGCCTCCGGAGATCGCGTGAATCGGTCGATGCAGTTGAGGACGTAAGTGTATCTCCGGCAGAAGTGGGCCGACGATGTCGATGTGCACATGTTTGAACCGGTTGTCAGGTGTTGAAAAGGGTGAGTGGGTATGACGCGAAACTTTGGACCTTTGGCCATGGAGACAGGAACGGGACCACGCCTGGCAGTCGGCCCGCACGGAAGGCCACGCGAACCGTGCTGTAACGAGCTTAGCGGTGGTGCACGCACTGGGGTGAGAGAGCCCATGTAAGCACAAATGACCGGTTGACCTGCATGCCGACATTTCAAAATAGTCGAAGGTCTGGGTTACCCAGCGGGATTGGTCGAATGTCCAGAGATATGGTGCTAAGAGGCACAGTGGTGCTAGTGCGCTGTTTAAAGTGGCCGGCTGCGTGTCACCGGTTGTTGGCCATGCCGGTACGCCAGTCGTTGGGGTCGCGGAGGGAGTGATGATAGATATCCGGGAGAGCGCATCAGCAACGACGTTGTCGCCTCCCTGGACATTGCCAAGTGCGAGGCGTCCACTATCAGGCCCAGTTGCTCATTAGCGGAGGGATGTGCGAGTGTGGTCACCTCCGCAATATCCCGTTTGCACTGGATAAAGGCCTGTTTGGTGTCTGGAGTCCAAACGATAGGGTGCTCGGTCGTTTTTGGAACTATTCAGCATGTACTGGTTGAGCAGCGCTTGGTGTTGTGTGCCGAGGGGGATAAAACGGCGGTAGAAATTGAGCATAGCGAGGAAACGTCACATCTCCCGAACTTCAATGGGTTCCGGGAAGGCCATAATAATGGAGACCTTCTCTGGTAATAGACATACCCCAGCTGCTGAGACTTCGTACCCCAGGAAGGCGACTGCCTCTTTTCCGAAGTCACACTTGGCGGGGTTGATAATAACGCCGAATTTGCGGAATCATTCGAGGACGATGTGAAGGTGTTCTTGATGTTCGTCGTCGTCATTTGACGAAATCAGAATGTCGTCGAAGTACGGGCTGCAGAAGTCGAGTCCGCTAAGAACCTCGTGGCTGAATCGCTGGAATGTCTGCGCCACGTAACAGAGGCCAAACGACATCGCGGGAAATTAGAAGAAGATGAACGATGTGATGATCTCGGTCTTTTCGACGTCCGCAGGGTTAACCGGGCCAGAATGAGCGTTGAGAATGCGCTCGCCGCAACAATGCTGCGTACAGTCTTGAATGTGTGGGACCGGATAGCGGTCAGGCACTGTGGCCGCGTTGAAGCGCTGGTAGTCCCCGCATGGTCTTCAGTCGCCGGAGGATTTGGGAAGCATCAGCAACGGATTTGCCCACTGGCTCTTAGACGGGCGGCAGATGCAGGACCGGTTGTTTCAATGTAGTGCAGCACATCGTGCTTCTGGAGAACAATCTACGCATCCGGCCGTACGAGTTCGGGGTACTGGGAGAGTAGACAATAATATTTAGTCTCCAAACATGAAGCAATTGCTGCTGATAAGACTGGGATTGGCGAATCCAAGCGAGTTGCAGCTGAGTGGTCGAGTCGATCAAACGTTTGCCGGCGAGGTCGACAAGAAGCTGGAACCGGGCTAAGAAGTCAGCTCCGATGATCAGTTGCAATACAGCCACAATGATAAACGGCCATGTTAGCGCACGGCGGATTCCCAAGTTTGGGATGACAAGGGAAAGTTTTGTCTTTTGATAGCCTCATTAACCATTTTAAAGTTTCCACATACCCTGTGATTTTCATTGTTTTTTAATATTTGTGGTGCATTAATGGTCCCCTCTCCCAACCACTTGTCTATCTGCTCCTTGACCACTTCTCTCTTCTTAAAACTTAAAACATAATGTTGGGTGTATCGATGCCGGCATTCTTCTGTTTCAATGATGACCTCAGGTAAGTCATTTCTTACATCTCTCTTTTTTCTTGTAATTTTTCTTGTAATAGTGGTATCACTTCCCTGGCATCATTTAAGCCTTCCCACCCCTGGGGCAATTTTGTCTTTCTTAAGAGGAATATTCTCAAACTACATTTACATGTCTTTCTTCTCCAAGTACGGATTTTCACCGGACAAATTACTATATTCTACTCCAATTTCTCCCACTAGCAACTATAGTTCAGTTAACAAGGCTAGTGGTATGCATTAACCCCATCTCTGCAATGTCACTCTTCTTGCATGAACTTCCTCTTTATCATCCACATTAAACCTAACTACTAGATTTGCTTTTATTACATCGACTCCCTCTATTCTTTGCACAGGTCTTAATGGTTCATGCACATTATCCCCTGGTTTATTACACTGAAGTTGCACTTCCCCTCCCCTTCTTTAAATACCAATTTCCAAGTATATTGCTTCAAGATGTTTCTTAAGCCACGTTTACACTACTTGGAAACATTACATAAAACATGAAACACATAAAACATCGCATTCACACTTCCCTAGTTGATTTTCAAAACATGACAGTATGTTTTTTTGTAAAACATTTTGGCGATCCGGCAAAAGTCTGTCTAAATCAAAGTAATTTTAAGAAACATCGTTTTGCGATGACGGCGTTTCAACCAAGGCCCGTCAGTCATTCCACATATTGTCGCAAACGAGACAAACGATGCTAGAAAATGGACCTTGGTAAGAGCACCATGGACGGAAATTACTTCATCCATCTTGGTTTCGGGGAATTTGGTTTTCCAGTGTAAATTTTTCCGAGATGCATTTTGTAAAACAGATTTTTGAAACTGTTTTATGTATTATGTTTAAATTTCCACGTGGTGTAAACTTGGTTTTAATGAAGCCCAACACCAGTACCATATTTTGAAAAATCTCCTCCTCTATAATGCACTTATGCTTGAACTTCTTTCCTTGAACGAGTAACTAAACATCCTATTCCCTAACACTGGGGTGTTGTTCTTTTTAACTGCCATTATTCCCAGGTTTGACTTTCTCAATTGATATATGTCCATCCCTTCAAAATGCCTTACTAAGGTAACCTGGTTACCAGTGTCAATTAGTGTTTCTGGGATATGTTGCCGATTCAGTTAAATGCTTGTGAATAATTGGGGATATATGTCTTTACTTTTTTAGGTCCTTGATAAGACATTGCAGCCTCGACCTCTATTGTGGTGTGTCTGACTCATTTAACAACTAGGAGTATTCCCTCTTCCTACTATTTATAAGGCCACTTCTTTCTCTATCATTTTGTAAGTTTCTATATCCAAATCTTGGGCTCCACAGTCTATATCCCCTTTCCTGGTACAATCCTATATTTTTCCTCTGAGAGGGAGGGCTCATATTTTATGGGTTGTTGCAGAAGCTGTTATATATCTTAAAGCAAGTGTTGGCTTTATGATGGTTTTTTTTATTTCTTCGCCTCATTCTTCATCATTAATTGTTCCCTTCACCACTCACACCTTCAATATCCGGTTATGTATTGTCTACATGGATTGCTGGTTGCAAGTCCCCCAACTACATTTCAGCCAACTCCTAGTTAACTGTCTCCTCACCCCCTGTCAAAGTCACAGGGTTACTCCTGTTAATATCTAACAACTTTAGGTGGCCCTCTTGGATTGAATTTCCTAGCTGGGGTTGACCACCCGGTCCCTGTTGCTGGTTGATGCGCAATGGGATTCTTGCAGAGCGTCGGGGGTCAACCGGAGCCGGGCTCGGTAGGGAAGGTCCGGGGTTGTCCATGGTTAGTTGGCCGATCGGATTGCTTCGTCTACCTTGCACGTTCAGGATATTACCAAGGGTTAGAGTCCCTAATTTGTGCAGTACGTACGTGGCTAGGCAGCAGGAGTCAGTATATGGCTGTCCTGGCTGGTGGCATGCTGAATTACTTGACAAAGTCATTTGTTAAGTTTAAAAGTAAAAATAAGGTTTATTCAATGTTCGTCTTAGGATGTTTCAAATTTAGAGACAGTACACTAGAGTGTGTCAAAGTGCTCATAAGAAAGATTGCTATCTTAGCAACAAAAGTTCTTCTGACTGTTTTAGCGAGAATGTATCGACAGTTTTGAGGTTCTATTGAAGATAGACCGCCTTATATACTGCTTGGCTTCGTCCTGTGGCCAATCAGGAGAAAGGCAGCAGTGGGCGTTTCACTTATAATGTAATTCCCTTCGGGTTTTTGGGGACCATTCTAGGCGGACATCTGTTTAGGCTTGGCTATCAGCAAGTTAGTCTCTTCCTGTGACAATTATCATCTTCCTGTGACACTTTATGCTATTGTTACAGATTGGAACAGGATGCGGTTCAATTTCCTTTTCAGGACTGTATTCATTTTCTTTTGTCCTTAGACTTATTTCCTTTTCAGGTTTACTTAATGCTTGGGCCCAGTCTTAACGACCTACCGAGCTGATGTCTGCTCATCTCTGACCCCTAATCTAATGCATGTCTTTATATGTCATGTTATCCAACTCTGATGATTGCAATTGACGTTCTGCCTTAAAGTAGCCCTACTCACTTGGATTTGGCCCTCACCCTTTGCAAACTCATATCCTAGTTCCAAAAATTCAACCTAGCTCTCATCCCTACACAACTCATTCATTAATCAAATCCGGCTCGACGCACCATTGTGACCAATCAATGTTTGCAGATAACGAATAATTCATTTAACATTAAATCAGTTTTTTGGTCCTTTATGTGCGCCAAAAGGGCTTGTCTGATTCAATGCATTCGTAACAATTCAAATGTTGACATAAAAGAATTATATGATGTACAAATATCGCATTTGCAAGTCTATAAAGAACATCTTATCTCAATCTCTCAGCTGCCAATAGTTTCTCAAGTACACATGAACAAGCATGAAAAAAATCCAAGCTCTGTCATTTGCAATGACAAAGCAACAAATTGCATGCACATAATATTTTACATTGAGTTCTGTAACGCAGGTCAATTCAAATATTTGCCCAATTTCAGCTCAGTCAACATTGTAATTCATTTAATGTTCACAAAAAGACACTGGTTACAATGTTGGAGAATGTAGAGCATTATTACCGAATGAACACTATCACACTTGCAGAACAATGTGTATAGGGAATTAAAAATACAACACAAGTCAAAGCTACGACCAGCGTGGTCAAGTTTTAAGACAAGAATAATATTGTGTTCCTGTCAAGCTCTCTTTTTATTTAGCTTAGTGACCCTCGGGAATTCTGGATTTGCTTAATTATTGCTTCAGATTCCACACTTAATGTGTTAACATTTTTTCATTACTATTGACTAATTGCCACAGGACTTCTTACAAAAAGAAGCAAGGTCATTTATTACTTATTTTTTATTGAGGTTCATGGTCACATACCTAGTTCAACTAGGGCCGCATGGAGATATGGCTAACAAAGTTAGGGCAAAAACTATAACTTAAGTACAATTAACAAGGTTAACAATTAACAACCGACAAGGTTGGTCTAGTGGTTATGCTCAGCTCCTTGATTTCGGGAGACCCGGGTTCAAACCCCGGTCGGCTATCCTGGTTGTGGTTTTTCGTGGTTTCCCACAATCTCCATTAATCACCCATATAGGCACATCAAGGCGAATGCCGGGAAAGTTCCCCAAAAATCGGCCACGACCGTATACTCATAATTCCCGTTCAAAAATTCTGGCACTCTGATCCCTGCCACATGGCATACTACATGCTGATTACAGGGTAAGAAATTGAATTGAATTGAAGTAAAGAGTTAATGTGGTACACTGTGGTGCATGGGCGCCCGCCGAAAATTTTCTAGGGGGGGGCCCAAGTGAAAATTCCCATACAGTCCCATAGCAAAATCAATGGGATTGATGGGACTTACTATGGGATATATTGAGACCAATGAGACAAGTAATGGGACCTAATGAGAACCCATTGTCTATGGGATCTTTTTAGTGGGACTCCTTTTGCTTGTCTCATTGTAATGGGAAAAGGTCCCATTACAATGTTAAAAGGTCCCATTACAATGGGAAAAGGTCCCATTACAATGTTAAAAGGTCCCATTACAATGGGAAAAGATCCCATTGTAATGGGAATGACGTCACCACAATCTCCAACAATTACTACCTCTTCTAACCAACCTCAAGCCAGAAGCCTTGATAGCTCGGATGGCATAGGTGTCACGTTGGTAATCTGGAGGTTGCTGGTTCGAGACCCGGGAAAGTGCAAATTTTACATAATTTACTTTGAATTGTTATATTATAATAAGTGTTACGTGGGAGATTTCATGTATATATGATGGGTCAAAAAGCATCAAACCACAACTCAGCCAAATAATTTTTTTTCCTTTATGCAACGATTTGAATTGCAGCCAATTCTTCATCAGGCAACTACATAATATTTAAACAATACAAAAGTCACGCTAAGAGAATACAATTCTGTAACTATTTCAAAAATAATTCTTCAAACATAATCCAAAAGTTTCTTTCTTACCCTCATCATGGAAATCATCATAAGTAAACAAACGGCACCAGTTTTCTTTTAAATTTCCTTTTAAAAAATCCCATCATATTGTTAAAATCCATAAAATCCATAAAATTCTTTCTCTAACCATTATAAGTGGTTTACCAATTTTGAATGAAGTTAAATCAAGAATCCTTTATAAAGGAAAGAGAATTCTGGGTATCGAAAGTGACCCTGAGGCAATTACAAAAATCAATTAAGGAAAAATGCGACATTCCTATCGTCCAGATCGAAAGTAACCAACCTTCAAACAACAACTTTTTAAACTATCTTTTTTGGATGCAAAGGTTAAATAAAAAGCAACATATTCGACATTCTAGTTTTAAGGACTAAATTTGTTCTTTCTTTTTTCGGACCTCTCTCATAGGATTTCTTCTAGGTATAGCTGTAATATTATCCATATTAATATGTTGGGCATGTGTATTATTTTCTATAAGTATATCTTCATTTTTATTATTGTTTGAAGGGTGTGTGATTAAATTATTTCCTAAAGTAGAATTGTTTGAAACTAGATGGTTATTAAAACTGTTAGGGCGTTTCATACCAAATTTTATCAAGGAGGGTATATACTCTATTGGTAAAGTACCAATATCCTTTGCTAAGTTTATAGTGTGAATGTGTGAGAAAATATTATAGTTTTCTTTAAGAGTTAATCCTCGTTTACCTACATCCATGTCTAAAATTTTAGGATTTTTCAAGTTAAACGAGTGACCTGGGTATTCATATATGTGTTTGGCCATTGCATGTGAATTAATATCCATAAGTCTAATTTTGCTCGCATGTTGTGTCATACGAACGTGTACTGAATTATGAGTTTGGCCAATATAGATGCTTGGGCAATTATTACATTTCGTCATATATACTACTGAACATTTTTCCTCAATTGGAATAGGATCCTTTTTACTTGGAAGAAAAGAAAAGATAGTTTTTTTACATTTAGGGGCCAAGTTAATTCCAAAATTTTTAAAGGTTCTATTTAATTTTTCAAAGGTGTTCCTATGATAAGGGATACCAACTGAAAGAAATAATATATACTAAAAAATAGATAAGTATCCCTTATCTTATAGAATATACTTATCTTATATCTTACCTTATCTTATAGAATCTTATAGATATACTTATAGAAAATAATACACATGCCCAACATAATAATATGGATAATATTACAGCTATACCTAGAAGAAATCCTATGAGTGAGGTCCGAAAAAAGAAATAACAAATTTAGTCCTTGAAACTAGAATGTCGAATATGTTGCTTTTTATTTAACCTTTGCATCCAAAAAAGATAGTTAAAAAGTTTATTTTTGAAGGTTGGTTACTTTCGATCTGGACGATAGGAATGTCGCATTTTTCCTTAATTGATTTTTGTAATTGCCTCAGGGTCACTTTCGATACCCAGAATTCTCTTTCCTTTATGAAGGATTCTTGATTTTACTTCATTCAAAATTGGTTAACCACTTATGATTGTTGGAGAAAGAATTTTATGGATTTTTATGGATTTTAACAATATAATGGGATTTTTTAAAAGGAAATTTAAAAGAAAACTGGTGCCGTTTGTTTACTTATGATGATTTCCATGATGAGGGTGAGAATGAAACTTTTGGATTATGTTTGAAGAATTATTTTTGAAATAGCTACAGAATTGTATTCTCTTAGCGTGACTTTTGTATTGTTTAAATATTATGTAGTTGTCTGATGAAGAATTGGCTGCAATTCGAAACGTCGCATAAAGGAAAAAAAATTATTTGGCTGAGAAGTTGTGGTTTGATGCTTTTTTACTTTAATTCAAGTTAAAAAAATGGTGAAAACTTGATTTGTCATGGTGTAGATTGTCCTCATCCACTGTGTTGTGTGGACCAGAAACAAGATAACAGACCAAGACAAAAAGTCTGGACTTTCCCACCTTTGGAAAGTCCAAACCATGGGGGGACGTATGGCAAATTCACCGTTGGGTAATTTCGATTTGTTTGCTCGGTAACATAGATTAAGACACTGCTCGCAATCTAACGAAAATGCATCATCGTATATGGAATTTAGAGCAGCTGCTTTTAAACCGCCCACCCAGTTCAAAATGGTAACATATGACGGAATTAAAATTGTAAGGCGGAACGTCAATTCCAGCGACAGAGTCAGATAAGTTAGAATACTTAAAGCATGCATCAGTTGGGAACCAAAGGAGAGCGGACATCAGCTCGGTAGGTCATTAAGACTGGGCCCGAAGCAAAGTAAAATCCAAAAGGATATGAACTTAAGTCCTGAAAAGGATATGGAATTAAAACCAAAAGGAAATGAAGAATTAGATAAAAATAGAATAAGCCTCCTTCTGTTCCACTTTGACACAAACAGAATGTCACAATAGATGCTAAATATCACCTGAAGGTGCTGACTAACTGATAGCTAAGCCTAAACAGATGTCTGTTCAGATTGGTCCCCAATAGCCTCAAGGATGTAGCAAAAACAGTTTAACGTCTACCACTGCCTTACTTTTGATTGGTTACAGGACGAAGCCAAGTGGTATATAAGGAAGTCTATCTTCCATAGATCCTCAGTCGCTTTTAGCAACTCAAATGAGGCGACTTTAAAACCTAGAACAGTCAGAAGTACTGTAAAACAGGCTAGAATAGCCCTGCACTCTCATGAGCATTTTTAGGCACACTCGTGTCCTTTCACGCTTACTATACATTCTAAATTAAATAAAATAAACATTTTTTTTGATTTTCAAACTTTACCAAATGTCTTTGGTCAAATCACTATGCACGCTACCAGCAGGTACAACCCTACCGCATGCTCTTCTCAAGCGGAGACATGCCCGCCAGCAGCTTGATACCCGCTGCTTAGTCATTGCAAATGTTAGGAATTCTCCACCCTGATAGGACTCGAAACGAGTAAGGTTGGTGTAGCAATCCGATTGGCCCACTAAACATGGACAACCCCGGACCTACCCTTCCGAACCCGGCTCTGGTTGATCCCCGACGCTCTGAAAGAATCAGAGCGCAGCTGCCCATCGTCCGCTCAGCGACGACATGGAACAGGTGGTCAACCCCAGTGAGTTTTTACGCCCAGAGGGCCGACCAGTAACTGGCGCCCAGGCTATTCAGGAGGGTCACCTAAATTGATCGATTCTTATATGCTATATTACCTCATACCACTTATAACAATGGAGGTTAAAATTGAGTCAGAGGTTTTTAACCCAAATTTTAAGGCATCTATGGTCATCCAGATGAAATTTTCGATGAATTCAATAAAAGTACGCGCCCGTTTTTTCAGTTTTTAGGAAAACAAATTCGCAGCATGTCAGTTGCACATTCCTGCTTCCGTAAAAGGGCCCTACGCTGTGCAAAAAACGCGCTGCTAGGAAAACCTGCCTCAACTGCAGCCAAATTATGTCAGTTTTCAGAGAATTTTGAAATATTCAATGAAATCATAGAACACAAATGATAAATTCTGCTTAAATGCATGGCAAAAATCTAATAGAAAACTGCCATTAATTATGATATTCAGTGGTTTTGAATTCGTATCGAATGGTTTGTCGGTTTGTAACCTCTAGTATTACTTTGCAAATTGATTGTCTTCGAGACTTCAAAGATTTGGAAACTCAATTTTGTTTTCAGTTCTATTATTGGTTTTAATTGGCATATGATCGATTCAAAACATTCAATATGATGTGTGCACTAGTCTCAGGTAGACTGCTCGAACAAGCATACAGCAAATTTTCATTGATTAAAGACTATTCTCATCCGAACGTAACAATTCTTTAAAAATTCGAACATAACATCTACGGGTGAAAACTGCCCAATTGTATTGTACCATACACGGCTCTGAACATGCCAAATCGAAAAGAATTTGATTTCGTTCAAAGACTGGGCACTCAAAAGAACTCACAATCATACAAAACTTTTATAACACAATAACAAATAACAATTTACACTACAACGGTGTGGACCAACCAACCATAAAACTGCATGTTTCAATTGAACCATCTAATTGATCCCAACTATAACTACCTCGTTAAATTAATGAGTCAAGTCATTAGTCATTTTGTGACATCGCACTACGATCTCAGAGTATTCGCACCCAAGTAAGCTTTTATGGCTGCATCCGCCATTTCAGACTCAGTTCACTCCAACAAAAATGTTTTGGAAAAATCCGATACGTTCTCACCACGATATGGCCCACGGCTCGGTCCGATACAACGTCCAGTGTTGTTCCTAGTGCACAAGCAATATGCACACTGTGTCTTGCAGCAGTCCCAGGTTTCACATGCAGATCTACGCTTCACGGTAGCATCACTTCGAAAAATTCATTTTATGCAGATCAAAGCAAAAGATGGCTTGGACGGCAGCTTTGTTGTTGGTGTAACGCAAGACAACATTTGAGGTGAACAAACTCATTAGATCAGGATATGTCGTGTCAACTGTCGTGGGTGAAGTCCACATCCCAAGTGAAGTTTTAGTCAGATTTGTTGGTCCTTATGTACAGAAACTGCCTTCCCACATGGCACCTGGTTCATGACAAGCCAAGTGTTTGAGCAATCAACCTTATGACCCCTGACCATGATCTCATTAAGTAATGCTAGTGTTTCAACACAAAAAAACATGCCTTAATTGATTATGCAAATTTCCGAAATTCCGTAAAAAGACCAATAATGTCCAAATTGGCGTTGACCTTTAACGATGTTATGAAACGCGAACAATACGGTAGTTAATATGCAAATAAAAGGGGTACTCAAGTTGAGGTTCGTAGTTGTACAATCTCGCACTTTTACGTGATTTACGAAAGTTGTAAATCACATGA
>JAQGCC010004914.1:0-12330 GCA_034698905.1 Xestoiulus laeticollis
ATTAGCGACCTGGAAAGGACATAATATTGTATTGTCACCGTAAGCAAGCATGTATGCAAAATTTCAGCTCGATTGGATGATGGGAAGTGGTCGAAAAATCGATTACAAAAAGCGAAAAGAATGACAAACAAACAGAGTCACAAGTTAAGTCTAATAAAAGCGTGTAAAAATGACTACATACATCTAACTTCAGGGAACTAGATTCCTCTCCTATATAATAAACGCTGTTGGTTCCAAGCAGCAATTCTCCTTGGGCTTCGGTTGAGGGTGTAATGATAATACACGTGTAAGTATCTCTGTGAAGGAACCAATGAACCAAAAATTGTATGCAAAGCGGGGGTAAAAAGTCTTTCAAATAAAAACTAGGTAATATTAAAACCTGATTTTTTCCGCATTATTCAGCTCATCTCTAATAGTTGCAAGATCGTTTGAATTATCGTCATTATCAAAAAGATATGAAAATCTTGGTGGACGTGATTCGGTTCCTAATTTGAATGTAAAATATATAATATTTAATTGCAACAGATTGAAGCTAAACTTTGATTCAATCAATTAAGTACATACTCAATTTATAGCGGTGTTCTGGCATCAGAAATCGCTTGTTGACACGCAGATGATATGGTTTTAAGCGTTTACGCACCCTATGGGGAGCTTCCGTAGGATCCAATTCCCATGAGTGAGAATCATCATCTTTACAGTACCATATAGCACTGAAAAACAAAAGAACATGCGCATTACGTTAAGCAGTGCCATACAAAATTGCATCAAAATTGTGTTAAAACTGGTTCATCCTTACAGACTGTTCTAGTATTTATCTGTGATGCTGGTCGGAAAAATATTAGTAATCCTACTAGGTAATGAACAAGATAAATTAGCCTACCGTTCATGGGTCAATTGTTGGATCAGCGATTGCCATGCTCGATTTGTTTTTAACTGCTCACTGAGTTGCCGCTTTACGTGAGCAAGGAAATACTGGCGTTGCTGGTTTTGTTTATCGGCAACTGAGCATGTCACGGCTATAGCAGCCTTTTCCAACGTTTTGGAGAAAGCAACTAGCTTCTGTGAAATCCTACAATAAGACCATGTCAGCAATAGAGCAGCAAACCTATAGTGGCAAATTATATAATTACTATCTAACAAACCTTTCAACCGATGTGGTGTGCATCTTTAGCCACAAACATTTGTTCTGATAAAATTCTTGAATCCAATCTTCCTTGCTCTGAAACAACCAGATTTTTTTTTTATTATTATTTTATCAAAGGATTCCGTTGTTAAATTGGTTACGTTGGTAATTAATAAGGTGATCCACAACACCACCTTTTCTTATGGGGAAAGTTTTCAGTTAAAATTGCTTTTGTTGAAACAAACTATAGAAAAAGTTAAATTTACCAAAATTAATTAATGTGTAATATTTATCTAGGAGACGTACTACATGTGTATCAATCTATTTCTTTATGAAAGTGTTTAGATATTTTATTAAATTAATAAATAAAAACATCTGAACAATTTCATAAAAAATATAATGACTTGCCTAGATAATTTTTTTTAAAATTTAACTTTTTCTAAAATTTACGTTTCAACAGAAGCTTATATCTAAATGAAAACTTTCTCCATAAGAAAGGATGGTGTTGTAGATCACCTTCACTTACAAAAGTTGGCAAAGATCTGCCATAAGAGTAACCACAAAGTTTTTCCAGTTCATTACTGATAGCTATGCATTTGATCATTTCTACGTCCTCGATATTTTCAAAATTGTCACGCACTAAAGTTTGCATAAAGACAAGAAGCTTCTGTTCTATCTACATAATAATAACGTGATAATTATGTGAGAAGCAAATCACACTTCTTTGATAAACCACTAAACAGGCAATAAATAATCTGGTAAAATACGAAACTTACTTTAACGTTAGACTTAAGGATATAATTTATAAGTTCAATGTGCCGTGGCCTGGACAACAATATATCAATGATATCAAGTCTCTGACTGATTGGTTGAGATGGAGACAAGAGAAAGACTAGTAAGCGGCCTAACTGAGCACGAAGACAGTCATGGGCTGAAAATACCAACGAGTGCCAAGGCAGGGCTTTCAAATGTCTTTTGTTCTAGAAAAGTTTTCCAAGGAATCAAAATACATATAAATGAACTTTACTTCATGAACATTTTATAGACGTTACATGTCTACTCACAAGAATTGCCAGACAGCCATCGAGGAGAAGCTTGACTAGATCCTGACTAAATGATACTTCATGATATGAGACAAGCAACTCGTCAGAGTCACCATCTGCAATTTTGATTGTTACACATTATAATTAACTCTCATAAATGATCATACACTGGCTCAATACAACTACGTGTGCATAATATACCTGTACACACTAAGAAATCCACTGCCTTTTCAACCAGTTCCCTGAATCTCTCCTTCAGCTCAGATGAGGTAGATTTTTTACCAGATACACTTGCAACGGGCGTACCTTTTACCTTTCCTGTTTAAAAAGGAAATGTGTAGATATGACTACATAGCTATGTTTAATTGCCTTCCAATATATACATTTGTTCCGCTGGACTCAACAAGTGACGTGTAAAAAAGGGAGAGGGGAAAATTACCATCTTTGATTGTCCTCATTGCCAGGTCATCTTTCCACTCAAAATGGCCTCGAATGATGACAAAAGCTTGATTCAGGCAGCTACACTGGCAGTTGCGAAATGCTAGTGCACCAGAGGAACCCGCTCCTAAACAAGAATGAATATTTCAGCATGATAATGCCCATAATCCTTACTTGGGATTATCGTAATGAATAAAATATACTTGCCATACTTCTCAATTTCAATTTGTTCATAGTGTGAAAGCAGAGCCAATAAATCGGAACAAAACAGAGTGGTATGAACACCAGAATGACTGCATTTCAACAAGAATCACAAAAATGGATCACAAATAAAGGAAAATAAAAATTAAACCGCACATCGTTAAACTAATTTTAAGCAAACCTAATGAAATAAACCATAATATCTGACAGCAAAGTAATGATTCCTTCCATAATTGAATTTATGTGTCTGTCATTAAAAATATTCTTTGATCTGCAAAAAAAGTTTAAACAATTATAAACCTCATATCCAACAAGGAGATTTTAAGAAATAGATACCGTAAATACTCTATGATTAAACCCTGGGTCGTTCCACAATGTAATTTCTAATGAACCCCAGAGCGCTTGACACTCACATTTTCTGATAGCTTTGTGAAGAACTACATATAGGCTATCCCCTTTATTATTGAAATATTAAGCAAATTAAATATCGGTACTTTTTCGCATTATTAATTTATTGATAGCAACTTTGAGGGATTAAAAATAATAAACCCAGAGTGTTTGTTCAAGTATTCACGGTAAATAAAATTATCGATATATGGTAGAAAAATGCAAGCCGATAAAGAAATAACTCAAAAACTGCAAATCTAGCACATTTTAACACTGGTATGAGGTGGTTGAAATGTAAACATTTGTAAATATAGGCCTACCCCGAGCTTGACTGCATTACTGCAGAAATTGTAAGGCAAAGACTCTGCAGCAATCCGTGATTCACAAATTCCTTAAATGCAGTAGACTTGTGACGGCAAAACTGCAAAAATGAATTAATGCAACATAATAAAATTCTTTGAAAGTGTCAAGAGTTAAAAGTTTCTCAAAGCTTTCTCTTTGTATAGCTTAAAACATGAAAGATGTTAACCTTTATTAGAAAACTGAGGAATTTCTGACAAATGGTTGCATCATGATGACATTGAGGTAATACTGCCAAAACCAAAGGAATTGTTCCAGGATTCCACGCATTTATTGTTAATGGCATGGAATCATCCCTGAAAATCAACAAAAAATAACATGTCAAAATCATGTTATTTATTAAATGCAGTGAAAAAGTTTTAGATCACACCACTACATTACACTTTAATTACAATCCACCCTTCTTGATTCTTGGTCATATTAATCAGATTAATCTTCCTTATTTTAGATTTTTATAATACTTAAAGAAAATAGTGCGATTATAAATTGTAATATATGATCGTATATCAATTTTTTATAGTAATTCAACCATCAATTGTTTTGTTTGTTTGAGGGGCAAGTGATTGCATTTGACTGAGCTTAGTAGTGGACAATGGTTTAGGAAATTGGTACCATAGATTGAAAGAAAAGGCGTCCCTAAGAAGTAAGCCAATACAGGTTTCCACCAAAGAAGTTGTCGCATCATACTGGTAAAGCTGATTGGAAAGTAAGTTAAGTAGATGTTTTTTCGTTACATTGGAATTTTGATCTTCGGTTGCGTGCCTCAAATACTTTTCCCAAACCTATTTGAAAAATAATTTAATATCTTAGGATATCCATAATCTCTACAAATCTTATTCTTTTTAAAGAACTTGCCTTCACGACTTCAGTTCGAACAGATTCGTGTGGGTGTAACGCCAGCACAACGAAAATTTGCAAATCTACCAAGTCTGTAATCTGAGCTGTTGGATCTTTTTCAATTGCCAGTCCAATCGTTTCCAGAATTCCTAGGAATCAACCCAAGTAAAAGTTAGTTTGCAAAATATCTTTTGCGAACAAGGATTAGGGTAATCTAATCTTTTAAATTAACTCATTGTTCAATAAATTCTTAAATTATGAAATAAACTAAAATTTTATTAAAACTATTAACTAATCTGCGCTATGCTTTCACAAGTTTAAAAATAAATAAAATGCATCTACCTTGTAAAAGTACAGAAAAATTTGCAGCAGGCATGTGGTCAAGTTCTTCAGTCATTTTAAAGGATTCAAACACCTCATCGATCAGCTCTGGATGCTCCACTTCACAAAAGCCCTCCGATGAATCAGGGTTGTTAATAACAACATTGGTATCGTCTGGTATGCTTTCGTCATTCACTTTTGACATGCCTGGCTCTGCATGTTGTGTTTCACTCAGCGAATTCGAGCTTTGAAGTTCCTCACTAATGAATTCTGCCTCATTCCAATTTTCCTTGACTGAATCATAAATTTTCAAAGATGCAAAACTGCTATTTGCTGTCAAGAATCCCTCGTTGTGACTGCTAGCAGCTTCCACTGATTCTCTGTCCTGCCGTATGTCAATGGTGTCAAATTCGTTAAAGCTGGCAGAAGCACCGAGCATGAACCTATCGTTAGCCGTCAATTGACTCCTCTTCAAGTTTTCATTAGCAATGGCTTTTGTCTGCTTTGATAAGTTCATAAAGCCAGACGATCGACGGGATTGAAAAGTGCTGGAGTTAGAGGTCTGACGAGACTTTGACGAGGACCTTGGAAGCAGGAAGTAGAAAGACGACCGTGCATGGCAGACATACGTTTTGTTAGGAGGATGCACAGCAATGAGGAAATCAATCAGCTTCTTGATATGGTCAGTATCCGGTCGATGGGCATTAAAGGTGCGAACAAGGCGTACGATAATACGGCAAACCTTAGGCGACAATTTTATCTGGTCTTCGAGTATAGACTCCTTGCACAGCGTGAGCAAACACTGAGCCAAGTTGAAGTTGGCAAGAGCATCCAGATTGAACATTCGCTTCGGGTGATGCTCCTGCACGATCAATTCGAAAACTTTTAGCAGCCAACTTAGCATATCGGTCTGTCCACTCTGAAATATCTTCCAGTGTTTCAGCAGAAGAGCCAACAATTCCGCATTCATTACCGTGGCGTAGGTCAATTTGTTCAACTTCCAGTGCTGGTCTAGTGGGTCATGCAGTAAGAAGGGGTCAGACATGCACGCCTTCAGTAAAACCGACAACGTTTTACATCCGATGTTGCATTTGGGAGACGCCATTACTTTTAACACCAAACTCCAGCCAGATGCCTGAAGAAAACTGCCGAGGAAATGCGAGCTCCTGAGCGTGAGATTCACTAACGCTAATAAGCATTCAGATTGCACGTCTTCGCTATTGTGCAACTCCACGATCTGGGCAAACAAGGATATGAAGACTGGAGGTCCACCAACGCAAATTATAGAGATCTCCAATCCGTCGCTTTTGACGTGTTTAAAATTTCCCAGCTTTAAAACGGGCAAATCGCTCTGCTCCAAAGGTGTCATCGCAAAAACGTCGCTGTTTTGAGGCAAGAACCTGGTCAGTAATTTATTATTCAGGTACTGTAACGCACTTTCAGCTTCTGCACTGTTTTTGATATTTTTTACGATCTCGAGCTGGGCGCAATATGGTCCAAGTTGATTCAGCAGCGCCGGTGCAGCATCATTCAGAAATGGCCCTTGAAAAACCATGAGGTTACCAAGTGCCCAAGATGTTCCTTTGGCAGACGTGCTATCGCTGTGACCCAGCAACAGGAAAAAAGGCTGTGAATGCTGCCATGCATCTTGCCATTGGCACTCGAGGAAAACATTTTCCGCAGCATTGTTGTCTTTTGCGTCCAGGTGGACTAAGGCCTGAAGAATTAGCTTGGAATTGACTTTCCTGATGGACATCCAGCTGATGCACAAGTGATGCCAAATCCCTGCTTTCAGATGCATAGTCAGCGATTTTTCGTTTAGCATAATATGTGTGTCCTTTGACGAAATGGCAAGCTTCAGCACTAGACAGTTCTTGTCCTGGTTAGACCACAATTCAAGCATCAAATTGTCAGAGCCGATAGAAAGTAAGTGGATTTCTGAGGTTTTAGGGTTACTGACATCGCATTCTCCCAGGTTAAGCCAACACGAAATGCTGAGGCCACCGAGCCAGAAGGATGCATCCTCAAACGGTGGAAAACAAGCTGCGATGGCGACTTTGGCAAATCCCGAGCTGAAACACTTCAACTTGTGCTGCATTGCATTGCCAGATACAGCATGCGTGCAGGAAGCTAAGGCATTTTCGATTTTTGTTTTTCCTTTACTGATCCTTGAATGGTGGTAATCGCTTTTATGTTTCAAAGTAGAGCTACTCAACGAAGAAACTGAGTCCGTCATTGGTCCGAGTTGAAACTGCAGAAAGTGTGGCGGTTGGGTTTTTATCCTTTCAATGAGGGCATTGAAAATCTCGAATCCTTTTTTTGCAGGAGCATGTGGATGGACCAAGAACTTCAGATAATCCCTCAATTCCCATGTCAATATCCGGTGCTGAGCGCAAACAGCGAACAGGTCCAACAGGGCTGATTGCAAATCCGCATACAATGCAATGGGGCTGGTCAGCACATCATAAAATTTGACAAGAATCACTTCAATAATGTTGCAGTTGTAGACCAATATTTTGGAGTTGAAGTGGTTCAAGTTGCAAATTTGTACGAGATCTTGCACGAGCAAAGATAAATTGGAAATTGCTTCCTCGTTGTAGCGAGCGCAGCTTTCAGCCTTCAACATCGACGATTTGTACTCAACGGCCAAACTCAGAAGCAGCCGAAGAATCTCTGGGAAGAGCACTGTAGTAGTTGTGGCACCTGTTGTTTCTACCACATGCAAACTGTTAGCCGATGCATGTCGTAATAGCTTATTGGCAATGTCTTCTTCAATATCTGCATCGTACCCTCGCTCCAACGATGATGACGAAGACCATATGGAGGAGCTTTCTTCGGGCTGCAAACCGTAATCCTGGTTATCGTGGCTTAAGGCAATTATCGAAGAGCGTCCGATTCCTTTAATGTTTGGTATGTCGGTCTGAAGTGAAGCAGCTAACAGCGATTGAAAAATGCAAAGTGCGTTTTGAATATCGCCCCCATCAATCTTCAAACTAAGTTCTTTCTTCAGCAACACGAGCAAACTTGCAATGTCGGATTCCACATTTTCTTCACTTCCGGTTTGTCCATCAGGCAGCTCACAAGCAACAGCAACGTGAAGCAACGAGCCCAACAGCTTCCATTCTATTTCAGAAACATCCAGTGTTGCATGGGCGGCATTTCCATTGTTTGTAGCAACAAGTTGCAGTATGATATCAAAAACTACCTTGCTGATGGACTCATTCCAGAAGCACTTGCGATATTCCATTGAACGGTCACAGAGGTAGCAAACAGTTTTCCAGAGATCGCTTAAACATGGAAGGATGCTCTCGTCTCCTTTATGCTGCCCACAGATCTCCACATGGGATTCGCAGGGCTCCGACTGAGCTGCATCGTTGTCGGCCAGTCGTTGAAAGCGAACTTGTATAGAATTTCTATACCACTTGGTGTGATGCATGAGTACTTCGTGGTACAACTTTAGTGTCGATGCCGAGTAGCGTGTTTCAGCCGATTCAGATGGCAACACGTCATCATCTATAAAAGTGCAAGATATGAAGTTCTTGATTTCGTTTCCCAACAATTTGATTTCCTCAAACATTGCAATGCGCAACAGCCTCAAAACCACCTGACGCAAGTTCGAAGCGCACATCAGTTTAAAAGCGTTTCTAATACAAGTACTGGCCATTAATAATGTATAGGAATCTGGTAACTTCAACAGGAAGATGATACCATTTAGGCAAAACGATATTAAAACTTCATTGAAATCTGCTTCACGCCCCTCGCACCCAGAAGAAATGTAAGTAGAGAGCGGTAGGAAGATTCTCAAGTACATCTCCGTTTGCAAATTTCCACTTGAATATGCGAGAATGTCAAAGAGATGCTTTTCCAGTACTTGAAACAGGGGTAGGTCGGATTGCAATAGCAGATCAAGGTACAGGTTAAACATATTCCAAAATCCATTTTTGAAGTATTCAGTGTCAGCTATCTTCAAGGACTTGTCAGATTTGAAAGATTGGATCCATTGTTCCATGACCCGTTCTTCGCTTTTCAGCCTGCCATCACACTGATAACAAACAGCTATTGCACAGTCAAACGTGACGCACTGGTTGGAAAAAGCAATGACTGCATTTTCTAATAACTGCATGGCGATTTCCAAATGCTCAATTGTACCATACTTGTTAAGATTTGTAAGGATTTGAGTGTACACTTGTTTCAGATTAATGCAACAGCAGACTCCACATTTTCGTAAGCCAGTCAATGTGGTTAGCACAAGCGATTCATCTGGTGTTGCACCCAAGATCATCAACAAGACATTCGTCATCGATGCGACCGGACATTGTGCAGATGTGTAGTTCTTAATGACTCCTAAATGAATCCCTTCAAGCACATGGTGATATGCCGAGTAAGTTAACTTCCACTTCTTTTGGCAATTATTTTCGCCTAATTCCGTATGGTATGCATTCATTCGAGCATTCCTTGCACTGGCACCCATGTTTCCGATTAGGTGTACGAGTTGGGGTGCAAAGTCCCTGACGATCTCGTTGGACAAATTTTTGCTCAGGCATATTAGACTGTTAGACAATGCACTTGGGCCGCCAGCTTTCAGGAAGCAACTAAATATGTCGACGAAATCACAATACGTTTTGCTGGATATTATGGAATGTAATATAGTTACAGAAAAGTATGCACAGTTCAAAATGTCTTGACAAGCGATTGAATTTCTGTAGGTGTCGTTAGTAGTTGAGCCCTCCAGAAACTGCACACGTTTTTCCATAATATGGAAAAAAGACGAAAACGCGCTACTTTTTTGTAACTCCTCCAAGATAACTTTAGATGAATTTACACTGGTGCAGACGATGAAAAGTGAAATCCGTTGAGTTATGTAGGCTGATGAAATTGACAGTGAATTATTATTTACAGGGTGATCGCCAGAGATTTTCAGCAGGTCTAACATGATGGTCAGTACCATGGATGATTGCGAAGGTAGCGGAGCGTTACGTATGGCATTCTGGTATAACTGCTGTAGTAAGGAAAGTACACAGTCGAGAACACGCTTGGATCTGCATGGCTGGTAATTATCATCTCTACTTTCAGAACAAGGTGCTCCAATAAATTTCACCCGAGCTTCAGGAGGTTTATTACAACCTGGCCTTAAGCTTTTCTCTCTTTGAAGCTCTTTGGTGATAAAACTTTGTAGAAGATTGTCGTATGTACTTGCTGCTGCCAAGCTTCTGGTAGTACCATCACCCAAATGAAAAATGGGAATGAGATCATCGATGCAACTGCTTGTTTGCAGACAAGCTTTCAATTCTGAAATATTAAATTGTCACATAAGGATGCAATTAGAATTAAAAGTAAAATTACATCTTATGGCACATCGATTAATCTTCAACACTATGCAAATAAACAACAAAAGTTGTTTAGTTATCTAAAATTGAATAATAGCAGAGAATGCACTGTAAGTAATGATAGTGAGCTTTTTCATACCGTCGCAACACAAAGTATTAATGATTTTCATGGCAACGTTTCGCCTACTTTAAGGTGCCTTTACACCAAATGAGCCGAGCCGAGCATTGTTCGGGAACGTTTTAAACCGTTCACAAATGAAGTGAGCATTCTTGAACATGCAGGATGGGCTCCCGTTCACACTGCCTGAGCTCAGTTTGCGAGCACGTGTTCTCCAGCATTCGACATGGCTCCCGGGTTATCAAAGCTCTTGAGCTAATAGGGTTTCATACAACCCTATCAGCTCAAGGCATTGATCAGAATCCCACTCCATAAAAAAATACGCAAAAAGTAAAAAAAAAACGCCAAAACTTTACCAAAAATCCCGCAAAAACTACGCAAAAAATCCGCAAACGAAGTACAAAATCTGTCTGCTTGATTTCTCCGTTCACACTGGAGGCGCAACGAACACTGAATCCCTTTGAGCATTCGTCAGTTTCCCAATTCAAGCGGGACTCCCGAGAGCGTTCTCAAACAGTGTTTGCAAACACCGCGCATCGTGTTGCAAACGTTTCAAAACACTGTTTGCAACGAATGCTCGGCTGGTGTAAAGGCACCTTAACGAAAACGATAAACACACTATTACGCATGCGCATGAATAAGTTATGCGCCGTAAAAGTCGTTATGCTCCTCAAAGACGTTGTCTTAACACCTTAAACTAATGAAATTGTCGTCTTCCCTCAACCACAAACCCATTAACGTCGTCCCCACGCATGGGCATTGGCAAATAAAACAGTGCTGCCAATGTCGTCAAGATTAAAGGAAACCTGCCAATCCCTCTATTGTTGAAAGCAGGTTGAGGGAGGTATTTCTACACTTTTTAATATTTCAAACGGCAGTTTTTTGATTAAACAATATGCAACTTGTAGTATTGCTTCACAAATAGCGTTTTCAAAAATGGTGCTGTTTTGGTACATACATACATTTATATCTTTTTTAGAAAATTCTGATTAAGGACTTATTCACTGAAGGAAATTGTGTGAATGTAATCTACAAATGATTACTTTACTTTGTTAATACATTTTATCAAGATAGTTATAATATTTTCTTTGAAATATCAGCAATATCATTATTCCATTCATAATCGTCTCGTTACTTCAATCTGTTCTGGACTTTAGAGTTTGAAACGTTGTAGAAATAAAGTTTCTATGTACACTGGCTGCAGGAGCTTTTTATATGTGCAATTCAAACGTTAAAGCAAATCGTTTATTTCCTTATTTTGGGGACACTTTCAAAATTAACAGTAAATACTAGCCTATCTATGAAAATTTTGAGAAATGTTAATTTTAAAATTTTAAATTTGTAGTCAATATTATATCTACTACTTCCATTGGCACTATTACCAAATCTAACCTAAGCACATTTCTTATTTCATATCTTTGCTTTACTCGACCTACATATGTAGACCTACAGTGATAATTGTTAAATAAGATACAAAAAAAAACAATAAAAGCTTGAGGTTGGATAACAAATTAAATTTTATTTGCTGGTTACTACCCTTTTCTTAAAAAGTGCAGGCTTTCTACTTTTATTCAGCACGATGACATGCACGGATATGCATTAATGGAAATTAAAATTAGCTGATAATTATATAGTGTAATCTTTAGATTTGTTAAGCATTTATTAGTATATTAGAACTTTTTGTCACCCCATACAACAAGTATTATTTACATGCATGCATGGTATACACAATTCACGTTTTTTGCTTAACAGTTAAATATCGCTATTAAATTGGATAACTTATTTTGAAATAACTCCCATGGCTTTCATTACGATTTTATAAAAAATTCAACATAGCCAATAACAAATTGAATTTGATATGTCATATGCAATAATGCGAGCTTCGTCGTGAAAAATCCGTATTCATAAGTTTGAGTCAGTTTATAGTACATATGTACGCAAAGAAAATATATAAGATTTAAAAAAGATTTTAAAAAAATTGTAAAATTCGTCATGGAAGTTCCGAAATTTCTGCTTGAAGTTTCGTATTCTTTAAGGGGGAATTGAACTGCATTTTTTGCTGTGGGGAAATTTTAAAACATACTTTTAAAAAATCTAGACCTACTTGTTATAATACAAAAATAAAAATTGATAAAAATGCAGTATTTTTGTAGCTACTGCATGATCAAAATTTCA
>JAQGCC010004915.1:0-12329 GCA_034698905.1 Xestoiulus laeticollis
GTATAGTTAAACTACTTTTATGTGATTAAATCACATTTTACGAGATGTTCTCACTTTTATTGGCCCACCCTGTATAGCGCAGTGGAAGACTAGTAACATGGGAAACACAGAGTTGAGAATTTAAAGTTAAAATACGGCATAGAGTTGGATAATGGTTTGTTTATTTAAAGTAATGAAAAGTTGAATACAAAGTAACTAAACCCACACAATTCTTGCCGGCAAGCAATACGATTACCCCTTGTAATTATAGTAATACAAAATCAATTGAAAGCAATCATTCACATACCAAATGAGGTCGAAACTAAAATCCGTGAACATTAAGATTGGAATGTTCTCTTATGGTGACGATCCGTTGTCATTAACGCGCACTATCTTTGCACTAACATAGATTACATGCACTCTTTGTGATTAGAGAACTCGATTCTGCCTACGTGATGTCCAGTTCTCTTGTTATTGTTGCAGCTCTGAATTTGTCAGAACGGTGCTGCAAAGCTCTGCAATGTCCTTTTACAGCAGCGTTGATACAAAATTGAAGATTTGCATCCAATAACGCGATAGGTAATTGATCTGATGTTTTAAATGAATCTTCTCCTAAAAAACGCATCGTAAAAAGAATGTCACTGTAGTGGCTGACCTCGCATAGACTGCAGGATATTTTCTTTTGTTTAAGACGAGTCTAGACGACCATCTAATCATGGAAAGAAACGTCCACATAACTTGAAGAAAAACCAAACGTTCTCCTTCTCTTACGAATCCGTGGATTAATTAGCAAAAATTGAATTAGAGGAAACAATTTATTTCAGAAGTATTCGTTGACTACGTGATTCCCAAGATTTCCATATTTGTCACGAGCTTCCAATAATTTTTGCTTTTGAGAGGAGTGGTCAATCAATATGAAACAAGTACAGTGACTTGAAAAGAAATGCAAAGTTGTCATGTCTCTAATGTAAGAATAAAAGAGAGACGTCCTCTTTCCCAGGAGTCTGACTGTCTTTCCCCAACCCCAAAATTCCAGAAGCTAATTTTCCATAATTCTAAGAATGTCAGTTATTTCATAATTAAAGAAAAATGTCGAAAGTTGAAATTTGCATAAATGAAAGTCTAGGGTTGTCAGGTTGAGTTAAAGTTGCATAATCGCAAATGGTCCTTATGAGGGTCAAAAGTTAGGTAATGGAATGTGAAGAGTCAGGTGAGAAAAAGGTTCAGGAATACGAAGAGAGCGCAATAAATTTGTGCTGGAGAATCTGAACTTTAATTAGGGCGCCAATTTGCGCGGAGTTCGATTAGAGTCGAACTCAAGGTTTCACAATATGAGAGAAAAAAATATTTTCACTTTCAGAAAGTTATCGTTAAATTAAATACATACATGTACATGTAAATATCTTTAATTTATTTCCACATGTAGTTACTAATTTTAAATAAACCGATTTACAATAAGAACAAGCTATCATTATATAATTGATCAGAAAATATCATTGAAATGATACAAATGGGTCAGATTACATAATGGAATTATCAGGTGGTTATTAATTATCCTTGTCGATCAAATAAATTTACTATGGTATACCTACCTGAGTGGATCAGTCAGAACATTTTTTGCATGAGAGAGTCAAAGTCGTTTGAACTGTTCAATTAATGCAAACACGCGTTTAATAATTAGCAAACGGACACAAACCAATGAAGTTAAGTCACTTTTATTTCAATGAATATAGAAACTCAGGTAGTGCGAGCGACAGAGTTGTAAGTTTACTGAGATATGGCTGCTTGACCATCCGCCACCACCTGTGCAACAGGGCGCGTCAGCTCAAGCAAACCCCGGGCTGGGTCCCCTTTTATCAAACAAGCTTTTTTCCATACATAAATAACAACAGCAGCAGTGGCAACAACAACAACAACAACGGCGGCAGCTTGGCTGCCGCACAAAACCTGATAATAGAAGCTGTGACGAAAGAAAAATAGTTTCTAAACTGCAGCAACACATCACATAGAATATTTGCTAGTAAAGGGCACGATGATAAGGGGACGAGAGCCGGCGTCCACGCCTCCCCGGGGTACAGCTTCGTAATATATCCAAAATAGAGTACTATGTAATTCATAAATGTCACTAACGTAATTGTACGATGATGACGGCACTCAAACACGTCTGAGCTAGCTATATATAAAACTTTGATGCAAAGTCTCTGATTGGTCAACAAGGGTTGTTCAGTTTAATATCACGCAATAGAAGACTTAAGAACACGGATCTGCTGGACAACCACTCTTCAATAAAGAGGACGCTGCGAACTCATTTTGTGAGCTATACTTCAAGTATAAATTCGTGTTTCTACAAAGTAGGAGAATTACAAATTAGAACGTTAAATGAAATGACGTTAATTATCCTTTGAATTTGTAAATTTGCCAACACAATTTTTTTTATATTAGGAGACAAAATAACATAATTATATATACAAGTTGTAATTAATGCACCAAGTGATTTTGATTAAACCCATTGTATTAATGGAGAGCCAAATTTGTCTTGGAGGTAGGTCTTGATGCAGAGAAATGATTATGTAATGGTAGGGTGTGCAACTTTGTTGCACACGCAGCACACATACCTACCAAATTACAATCATGAGCCATCATGAGTCATTTTAGCTATACCTAACCGTTATTTAAAATTGAGAAAAGTTAATAATGCAGGATACTTTTTGGATACATGTAACTTAAGTTAAAAAACATTTTTGGGAGCTATACAAATGAAAATGGACCCAAAGTTTTGCCAGATGACGAATTGACGAACTCTAATACTCGAAGTAGCATTTCTTTCAATATTGGGGTCTGTATCGTATAAAACCGATAAATGCAGCGTCCTCCATAATAAAAGTGGTACTTTCAGATTAACTATCATTTCTCGCAGATGTGGCAACAAGGCAGGAAAAAGATGAAGGGAAAAGGGAGTGAGGGGCTGAGAAAGGTGAGCAACAAAACAAAAATAATTTCTACATACAGTATTAATTTCAAAAATTCGTAACTTGCAAAGCCTCGGCACTAACAATTACAATGCGCGCGCACTTCCCCAAAACCTAGGAAAAGTTGCTTAATTGGAATTAATGGCGAACGATAGCGTGCCAAAATGTTCCAAAAGTCCTGTTGTGTAAGAATCCATCAACCCACACAATTTTAACTAGGAGCACATGTGAGATTTAAGCGAGTTATGACGTGATAACAGTGGAAAGATTTTTACCAAATTTAAACCAGAGAAACGTTTTGATGCTTTGGAAGTAATACATATTCACACATGAGTCCATTACCCACCGTCATTTATATCTCTTAAATGGACATCATTTCACTGAACATTAGATACCCGGTACTAAAAAAATTTAATTTAACACAAAAATCTGGATTAAAACTACAAAATAGAAACTTAATAACTCATACAGTTTTTTATATCTCAACAAGATGCTTTTATTTTCAAAATGTGAGTTGACGGATTATCAAAAACGACGTGGACCTAAATATACAGCTCTTCAAGTGAACACCATCCTACTTGCTCCGAAACTATGCTATTTTATTTCAAATTTGAACAATAATGTGTACCTTACAAAATGTATTTCGAGAATTTCGATGTTGTGAGCAATCTTCATTAGAAATTTCGGCATCAGTTTCACTACATCAATCAAAATTTGACAATTGGATGATGTTCCACTCGATTTCCGTATCTCGTAAATGTCACAGATAAAAATAAGTTGATTTTCATGTATACACTTTACATTTATAACTTAATTATAACTGGATCATTCTGGTGCCGCCAAATGCGCATTCCAACCCTATACAAACACCTTCACCTAAGAGCTTGCAGTAAGCGTTAACAACTGACATCACTGTTATCAATCCCCAGTCAATTTGTTTAAGCAACAATTTCTGGTATTATCATATAAAAACAATGATTTATCACAAATCATTTCAAAAATTAGAACAAAGTTCTGAAAATGAGAAATGAATGCTTTATTGTTCGTAATTACCAATAAATATTTTTTGGCATGCCTCGATTTTGTCAAAATCTCAACTTGGAAAATCATGTAAGGACTCAAGTTTCAGGTATTGATCACGCCTCTTAAAAATTACATTTGATTCTCGCAATATAATTACGCTTTTATAGCTAAAATATTTTTTACATTTCAGTTTTTTAAAATTCCAATATGTTTAGGTTAAAAACATTTTGAAATTGCTAAATTTAGGTAATAAATTGAAGGAACACCAGTTTCGAATGCTTACTGCAAGTTGATTTCGGTGAGTTACCATTCCATTATTTTGATTTACATCGAGTGTACTCTGCAACTCGTTTGATTTCAGCTTCAGGAGCAAGGTTTGCTCCAAGAACACACAAAAAAAAAACTGGATAAAAACTAAAGCAGATAGAAGAGCAATTAAGTAACAGGTAAGGTAAAAAGCAGCATGGGGGCTGTGCCAAGGTCATAAGGGTCCATTTCTTATATTTTATCCCCAATTATAATATTTTAATTAAGGTTTTACAAAATGCAAAAATTCACCGTGCAGTATTACTGCACGTTTTAAAAACGAAAAGAAATTTTAAAAAATTGGCCCTACTGCTTTTGGCTGAAAACTGTCGACCGTGATGACATTTTATAAGTTATAGGAAAATAATATCTTGATCAGGACATCAAATATTCCTGGATTGACGCTGTGTTGAACAAAGCAATGGCAACTTTCTAAACCATGGGTAATTCTTCTGTGATATTTTTACTTTAATTGGCAAAATTTTGAAAAACAATTATGTAATTAAACATGTACAATTTATAATGGTTTATATATTAACTGTTACAGATCCTCACATTTTAAAATCTTTTTTAAAGAATTGCTGATAACAACAAAACCTTATTCGAATTGTGGAAGAGCAATCATTTAATTTTCCTTTCATTCAAACTTATAAATATCATATAATTATTCCAATATTTTTAGAAGGGGATATTGTAATTTGTTGTATTATAGGATCAAGAAATGGATTATGACAAATGGTGTTGGACCCAATTGATCGTGATGAATTTTCTCGGGCATTTTATCAATAGCTCATGATGATGGTACCCGCCTTGACCCAGACCCCAAAAGAGCAAAGCACAGACAATGGAAGCAAGCGCTTGGCCTGACCAAACTAACAGTCGCTGTCGAATAACCTATGAATATTAGCATGTCTAAGCACCACACAAGATAAAATGAAACCGACTAAGTAAATAGCAATAAAATACAAATGACCCATAAAATGCACAACAGAAAAAAAAGTTGTAGAGGAGGGATGAAAAGTTGGCTCGACCACAAAGGACAACAGGGCCGAACCAGCCAAGGAAGCGATTTAATGGAACTAACCAACACACGAAAAGATACTGAAGGGTTAGAGATCGATGACTTCAAAAAACGATAAAAATGAACAGCCCCAAAAAACGTAATATGTGTTAAGCGGCGCGACAATGGATCGTTTGCGCAGGTTGGCAGAAGTTCGCTGCCGAAGACCTGGCAGGAAAATGGTACCATTGGTTCGAGATGTGCTACTTCAGGTTTGGTACACTCCAATAAGACTCAAGTTAGTCGTTCTGTGAACTGGTCACTAATCGGTCCTCATGATTCCAATAAAAAAGCGCAAAACAATATTAGGTGAGGCGTTCTGAAACTTTGCAAGCTAAACAAGTGATTATGCCGCATGACTTGAAAAGATATTCACATTCTAAATACAAGTGTATATTCAATTTTATACATATGTTCCTTAGATCTAGCTCTATTGATCACGTAGGCCCAATACATGTATATCATAGTGCAAACGTGTTATGTTCAGGAATTTATATACATTTACAACTACAATGGTAAATAGGCTAAGTTTTGTTTTACTGCAGAGCATCAGAACCTAATACATCATATGAGCAAGGTGCATATACATGTACATGTATTTAGCCAAATAGTAGCCAAGGCTGCGTTCATGGGAAAGCATATGAAAGCATGCTTTAAAATGTACGCAGCCTAAATTGTGATAATCGCCATTTAAAATAGTTTGAATTTAAGATTAAACATGCTGTGTCGAATACCTAAAGCAAGTCAAGCGGCTGATTCACAGAGCGTTTAAAGACTGTCCAGTTTCTCACAGATCTTTGTGCGGTCAAAGAACACAGAATAAACATGGCATGGTCTTAATTTGTGCTTACTGCGCTCTTGAAATAAACGTTTAGCATGTTTAGTGTTAAAAATTTCAGAACCCCATCTTTTATTTTACTGTGATTTGAAAAATTAGTTAGCGCCAGAAAGATAATGTTAAAATTTCGACCATTACAATATGTGCGCGTTTTCAAGCAATATTCTGGGCAGGACCCAAGAACTGCAACCACTTGGGGTAGCAAAGCGCGACACTAACGATCGTTCAGGAATCCGCAGCACCACTATTAATTAGCCACAACTGCATACGAGTTGCAGACTTGTGATCCTGGTACATCAAGGCTAGCTAGCATGGGAAAAGTTCAACTTCCGGCCTCGCAAAGAGCATCCTCCAGGTGGTTACAAAAGCTTGAGAGTTTCCCTTGGTCCTATGGCGATTGCCCTCGAGAATGGACAGTGTCCGACACTCGTTGTGTGTATGGGTCTCTTGTGGTGTGGATGGTAGGGGGCAAATCGTAGGTGTACATCCAAATCCAACGAAAAAAAAAACAAAAAAAAAACAGAAACTGCCCAATAGGAAACTAGATTGATGGCAATCAGAGCAAACACGTCACAAGCCCGTTTTTTAGGCTGTAAGGAGGACTTGCAGTCGCCGCTCAAAATCTTCAGCTTGACATGCCTTTCACTTTCATGGTTCAGGTTATGTGGCACTACCACATGTGTCAATTATTTGAAGAAGAGACGTATGCACTACAATAACACGATTTGTGTTGCTTCAATCTTCCATTTCTCCAACTTGAATGGACGTCTGGTAAAGAGCTAAATCGTTTGGTTCTGTAACTGATTTAGGGGATGATAGAATGCGGCATCTTCAAACTGCACATCGCCAACTCATTATGCCTTGCTGTCAGAAACCATTTTTAGTCTGTTTGCCTTGTTTTTATAAGTTTGTGGAGTTTAATTGGACTTTCAAACGAGTGGAAGGAGCAGATGTATAAAAATTGCACTAATAAATAAAATGGCTAAGTAACTTGAAAAAAGTATTGCCGTAGTAAGAAGCATTAAATGGGGTAAATTGGTGGGAATTTATATCTCATAGTTTTATTTAACCTATAAACTAAGTTGATCGTACTAAGTTGATCGAGTGTCCATTGAAAATGTTTTTAAAACTTAAAACTGACCTCAAATTGAAATTGCCCAATGTTTGATGACAAATGAAGAACAAATCAAATTTTAATTTTAAAATGAGAAGAGCAGATGTTTGCAAACATGAATAAGTTATAATAATAATTTTTTTAAGCATCATGATTGTTAAAAATACGCTGTCATAGAATCAGGTTTTAAATTTCTCCCCACTGTCTCCGAGAAATTTTAATAGTATTACATTTTTTATTTCATTTTCTGTTCCCGTTTCACTTTTGTAAAGAGTTGAAGCAGTTACTTTATGGTACGACTGCAAGGCACGAATGGACGAAGGCAGCCATTAACAACAACTCCTTTTATGGCACGCGAGTCAGAAGTTTAAACTTCTTCAAGAAGCCGGCAGCAACCACAGACGCAATTTTTGTGAGCAACACGTTCACTGGAGCACGAAGGACTTGGGTGGCCGCGAAGCTTGGGATAAAATGAGGCATGGTTCAGGGATACGGACAAGTGGTATGAACTATGAACGTTGGCAGGTTAATTCGGCGGCTTTGACTCCCATTAGCGCAAGATCCAAAGATCGTTGGGACGGCGACTCCATACCCTTCAAACCACGATGATTGAGGATGAGAAAAAAAGGAAAACACATGAAATGGGCAAAAAATAGAGAGAAAAACGAAACAACACGCGCCGTGCTGCGGTGTAGTAGTCCCTGAATACGATGGCTATGTGTCGCCACACGGGCCCGACTGGCTCTATTTTACACGAGGTGGGGTGAGGGCATAAGTCCTGGCGGCTGGTGGCCCTATGTCGCCCAGCCGTCACCAACCACCCGCGACCTCTTGCTGACAGGACCATCATAATCGCTACTGTGGCTGCCATCGGGTGAGGCAGAGGAAGGAGTGATGTGGCCGGAGGACAGGTGGCCGGCCGCCGATGAGGGCCGCTGCAGGTGACTAGAGACGCCGTCCCGCGGTGGCGAGATGGGCTCGCTCTTGATCCTGATGGGCTGCGATGGAGAGCTGGGCGGCGGCGGTGTGCTGCTGCTGACAGACAGCTGTGGCAGGTTGCTCGTACTCGGACTGTCAAGAGGGAAAAGTGGAGGCGAGCTATAAGACAGCAATGAAGGAAGATGGCAAAGAATTAACCCATGGGCAGAGCGGCCTGGTTCGTTAGTAGCGTTGCGTGGGCTAGGTTAGGTATTGCACCCACGCAGAACCATGCTGCTAGGCCATGCAGGGCAGTTGCTTGCCAATTGCCTTTACATGGGGCAAACATTTGAGTTCAAATTTGAGTATGCTGGAATGAAATGTAGACTTTTTTTTTTTCAAAAATATAAACGCTTTTGCTGGATATAGGAAAAAAGCTATCAGTCATCCATGAAACACGAACCAGTTATCGTAACACTTTAAGAAAAAAGGATACTGCTGTATATAAAGTACATGTAGATGCCTTTTGTGTGCAGAGCCACAATTTGTAAATACCTTGTTTAAGTGAATTGTTGTAATTGAAAATAAAGTGTATTGCTCTTTACTCATGCATTATAGTAATAAGATAACGCAAACAAAGTTCACTTGGACAAATCACAGTGAAAAAAAGCTAAAAACTACCAAGATTTTGGAAGATCTTAGAATTTTTTTTGACATTTAAGGAAACATCTTCGAGAAAGACAATGTCCTTCTTGCCTTTTAATTTGGGATACTCTCATGGGCTCCCATTTAGTAGTACAGCAAAACTTCAATTAACCGACATGGGGCGGGACCGGGAACGAGACGGTTAATCAAATAGACGGATAATGGAAATTTGAAAACAGTCAGTGGTTTTCTTTTATGTCTTAGAGGCTCGTGCTTTCAAAGCGGCAATGTTTCATTAGGCTCACCATCGATAGCATCGATGTTTGTTCCATTTATGAGATTTGACACTTAAAGCTGATCATATGCTACAGCAAAATTGAAAAATTGCATCTTTCATGCATCTCAGGCCACTGATGATTAACAGAAACCGTGATTGACAGTGAAAAGAATTAAAAGGTTAATAAAAGTTTTACTGTACATCGCTGGCTGCATAGTATAAAAATTAGTTTAATTGCATGGTAATCGTGTTTAATGGATGACAAAAATGCAGACGACATTTTTTAAAGAGTATGACTTAGTTTCCAGTCATGAATTTTGTTTTTAAATTTTGGTGCTTGGTTCACTTTGTGATAAGAACTTTGTGATAGTACCATAGCAACACTTTAAATGTCGTTTTGTTTTCTGTACCTTTTTAAATCAAGTTAAAAATATTCATGTTGATTATTTTTGAAATCTAGTTTTGCCCTAACATATTTAAAAAAAGGGTTAATTAAAATTTCATAAATGATTATCATTTCAAAACAAAAATGAACTCTGGAAAATATTTTTGACCTTATAGTTTTACACTATAAAAAATATACCAAATAAAAAGCAAGTATGTTCAGCACGCTAAATATGAAAAAAAAGAAAAGCCATAGTTACTTGTATCGATCTCGTGCAGAAGCCACTGTGGACGAACCCCCGTACCTGGCATGATTAAGGCTTGTTGCTACTTGAACCGCAGTGGATAGGGGCCCTTGCGACGTCCAACCATGTAAAATATTTTGCGTGTTAAAATTAGATAGACTAGTTAAGTCCGAATTTAAGCTGAAGTCACCTGAAAAATACAATGGCAACAATAAGAAAAGTTAAACAATACAATGAATCAAGTAAAGGCTAATTTAATAAAGCAAACATTGATCTTAAAGCCTTTTAAACAATAACCAAAATGTTTTCAATTTTAAAAAATAGGGTTTCGTTGCCATTAACATGGGATGGATAACTTCTTTCTACTCCTGTTTAGGAAACAAGAAATGTTTCACTAAAAGAAAGCGAAACTATCCATTAAGTTTTTTTTAAGATTTCTGTCGCCTTAACCAAGATGCCGAAGTTGAGAATTGCATCAGTTTGTGCATTTGATGCCAACAACAGAATCGGCTTTGGGTTAAAAGTAAAATAATTAATAGCTTCAGATTATGAGAAGCTTAACGGAGTAACTTACTGGGTCCGAAGGTGCCGCTCAAAGTGGACGGATAGTTGCTCATTCCGGGGATGTTCGGCGTCGCCAATGAAGCCACTGGAGTTGTCAAGGAAGAGTTGGTTGACCGCACAGCCTGAGGGGCGTACCGGATGTACTAATCAGTTATGAGCAAGATATACTATATTGCATTCTACTCGTGGAAGGCAAAGCGAAAAAAAAGCATGGGGTAGGGGAGGGCCATGCAAAGTAAAGGAAAATGGAAGGAGGAAATAGCAAAAAGCAAAAGGTGATAGCCAAACAAAAGGCTTGCTCTAAGTATGAATACTGAAAAACTGCACCATGATACCAGCCAAAAATGGTAAGGGATGTTAATCTCAAACAGCAGATTCCAGAACCCACAAAGGATTTTCAATAAAATTTTTATGGAGTTTCCCCGACTACATCTTCGGAAATGTTGAATAAGGGTGTGCAAAGCTGGATATAGTTCAAAGCCATTTTGGTTATGATCTTACTTTATGAGCAATTGGGTTTCATGAACGTAGGCCATGTTACTTTTGAAAATTGATCAAAGTGATATTCCAAAATACTGTAGTAAAAATACTTTCACTGAATGCATCCGTTCAAATTTTACAATGTTCAGTTACAACAATTTTGCTTTTTTAGGTTCCAAAAAACTAAGGAGCGACAACATTATTACGTATATTGATGCTGAGTTTTCAATTTTGCTAAAGTTAATCTTGAGCCTGTAAACAAGTTGCAGATCTCGAATCTAATCATACCACGGTCATACAATACTAAAGTGGCATGGCTTGGGTTATCGCCAACTTACCGAAAGGGTGGGGCTGCTCTGCGAATTGGGAGGTATTACAACACGGAGGTTATGCCTGGGCCCTGAGATACCACTCGAGCCTTGCTTTGTCATGGATTTGACTACCATCCCAGGCGAGGTGCTGTCAGACATGGAGGGTGATGGCTGCTGGGGGTACCCGTTCGTGCCATTCATGTCTAGCATGCTCCCTGAAAAGACAAGAGATTAGTGACCACTACTACTAAGATGGGTGGTTGAGCTTATCAGCCAGCATATGTTTCAAGAGAACCTCTTGAAACATATCCACTAGGCTCAGTTCAATGGCTTTTCAATTTTGATAAGCGCATGCATTACCTGAAGAACTTGGTCTTGGACTGACACTGGCATGTGGCATCTGCGGTGAGGCCTGCATCATGTTGGAGGTGTCTTGTGCTCCATATGATGAATTCACAGTAACGCTGACGGGTAATGAACTGTAGCTTCCTTGATTCAGCACTGGTTGCTAGATTTAAAAAAAATCACATTAAAGGAAAATATCGGAATTCGAATAGTTTCGCTTTAATATATACAACTTTTTACAGGGTTCCCCCACGAAATAAATTTTCAACTTCACTGACTTTTCCAGATTTGAAAATAATTTGCCTGACCATTTTAGCAAATAAAAAATACAAAATTGTAACATATGTTAAAGTAAATGAACTGATTATTGAACAAACAAGTAAAACACATGCAGTGGATCAACGTGAAAACCATACACCTACATAATCCAACATGGTATGCATTTCATTTTCAAAGTTGAAAGAGAAAAAATAATATTAAGTAGAAATTTTTTGTTAATATGTTATTAATTACTTATTAAAGATCAGAAAACAAGCATCAACACAGAAAATAACTTCTAAATAACACAGATAAAATCACAAATGAATGTCAAAATGAAAATCATACAGTCCCAATTTAATGGAATTATAAGACATTTGAACATGCAGATAATTACTTATAGTATAAATAAGATTGTGATATTTCATTTTCTTTTCATTTGGTGTGTTTATCAAGGAAAACTATGTATTTTTGTTATGGGAGCCCATACTACATGGAAAGAACGCAAATTGATCATTGTCCATTATCAGGACGGGAAATCCATCAGGCAAATTGCTGAAATCATTCAAAATGTTCCACAAACCCTCTAGCATATCATCAAGACGTATAAAAA
>JAQGCC010004916.1:0-12327 GCA_034698905.1 Xestoiulus laeticollis
TGTGTTTCACAAGAACGTCCCTTTCTGAACCCATGTTGATTGTCACTGATTAACTGATGATGGTTAAGGTGAGCAATAACTTTTGAATAAATTATGTTCCAATAGTTCAACATTGATTGAGGTGAGGGACACGGGGCTATAGTTGCTTGGATTCTTGGGACATCCGACCTTTAAAATTGGACAAATGTTCGCTGACTTCCAATCATGAGGAAGATCACCAGAGTCAATGGTTTTGGATGTCTAATTCGAATTGTTTCACTTGAAATTTTGGATTGTTTTTAAGTTCATTTTTTAATTTACAAAATTTATCAGGCAGTTGTCATAGCCTGTCAATTTCTCTGTAAGGTAAAACTGTTTTTTTCAAATCCTTATTTGTAAAGAAGAGATTTCCTCACGCAATTTCGACAATGCATTTCGGTTTTTCTCGCTGGTATCGATGAGCTTTGCTATTAGGTGTGTTAATTCAAGGTATAGAATTTTAGCCAGGCTAAGTTACGTTTATGCTACGCTTTGCGGAGGCTTGAGTGGGCTGGCCGTACTTTTGATCTTCTGTATTGTGGCGCTAATCTATGGCGCTTCATTAATAAGCTAAATTTGGCTATAGACGGGCTAAGATTTACAATTTGAGCGTAACTATTGTTTTATTTGATAAAAATACAAAAGATTTTCTGCAAGTAATTTTCAAGAAAGGTAAAAATTAGATTTTTGTTATTATTTTTGAAATCTTTTTTCGTATCATACTGTAAATAATTTAGGGGGGGGGGGGCTTATGGTTACATCTAATAGCTTGACGTTTAGTATACATTTATATATATAGTATAAATAAGAATGCTCGGACAAATGAGCAAGTAAAAAATTTAGTTTTATGAGGTTTGAGCATTGACCTCGTGCATGCGCAGTAGTAAATTTAGATCATGCTGAAATGCTAATCTTGAGTTGTTGCATTTTTTCCCCTAACACAAACTTGCATGCTCAGAAATCAATCCTATGCACACCGTTTTTTTATGGAAAGTGAAAAAATCCTGAGCATGACAATGCACCAATCAGGATTCAGAAAAATGCCACATGATCTAGGTGCAATTCGAAAAATAAAAAAAAATGAGAACCGTTTCATTCCTCAAAAATATGCTCAGTTGTCTGAGTACCCTTATTAGGGGAACGTGTGCCATGCATGCGCAATACCACTCGTTCGAAAAAATTTCGTGCACAACTGAGTGGACCTGAGATCTGCTATAATGAGGTCCCCTAATTTTTGAAATTTACTGAAAGTTGCAAGTTCTTTTGTTGTTGGAAATCCTATATCTTGGTATTAATTTTAGGCTGAAGGACGATGACCTCTGAACACTATGTAATTTTTTGTTTACCATAGATATAGATCCTGAACCAGCCAAGAAACTGCTATGCGGTGGCAACCAAACCGCCATCAAGCGCATGCTCAAATTTGGAAGGGAGCTTCAGATCATGAGTGTGCACTTAAGAAGAGAGCAAGGCAAGAGCGAGTCGAACAAGAAAATGCTTCAGGTGAGTTTGGGTAGACCATTGAGACTTGTAATAAAGTTTTGATGAATCAGGCGATTTTGATAGCTAACCCAAGTACATGTATGTCCTATGAGATCTTGATCGGCTGATTCGTCTCCGCGGTTTTACAGGTTGGGTATTATTGAGCCCAACGGGCCGTTTAATGTTTCTCAAAAATTATCTTCATTCTGCAGTTTTTATCTGGGTATATAAGCCAACTGCAAAAGTCCATTTAAATTATAAGTTTGATTGCAAGGTTAAAACTGCTAAGATAATTGTTGCAATCGCTAATTGAATGTAAAGCAAAATCGTTAATACATTAAGATTTTCAAACATTTAATTTTAGGATGCATTCAGCTTATTGGCATATGCTGACCCATGGAACAGCCCTGTAGGATACCAGCTGGAATCAGTGCAGCGGGAACCTGTGTGCGCAGCATTAAATAGCGCTATACTTGGTGGGTATTTAATAAGGCATTAACTTTCCAAGCAACCCTTTCTCAATCTATGAAGGGCTTGTAAAAAAATTGCATGTACTGGAGTTTTTCATCATAAAATATAACTGTTTTTCAAATGGTCATAGGGTTAAGTAATTCAGAATGAAAACGTTGTCAAAATGTGAGGTATGGCGGCCCCAAACGTTGGCCACTGTGCCCTCGAAATCGGCCATCGCGGAGAAAGTTCACACAGGGTCGATGCAAAGTTTATAACTGAACTTTATTTCCGTTGGTACATCCGCTACATAACAAAACAACAGAGCACTCTTAACAACATAGAAGGCCATGGGCACAGCTATGTACTGGATGTTCAGCAGTGTGACAATTGATCAGCTTGAAAACATTTTTTTTATATTTTAAAAAAAGTTGGAGGTTTGAATCTATCTTGTTTCATTTTATCTATTAATCAGAACGAAAAGTTCTTTCACTTGAAGAGCATCACTGACTTCTTTAAGTGATTGTGATTTTTCTAACGTTGTATATTTGTTTTCTTATATGTATTTCGGTTTTGTTTATGTTAAAAACGTTATAAATACAACACATTTCTTTGTGCAACTTGATTAATATAATAATATTTGATATTTGATGCACATACATGTACTCGTGGGTGTGTATGGTCAATACTAGTTGAACCTTCAAATACCATACTCCCTCTTAAGTATCACACCCCATGGATTGGTCCCAATGAGGTGCGATATTCACAGGTTTTGCTGTGTTAAGATCAAAAATTCATTCTTGCATTACATTACCGTAAAATTTGTTTTCTTGTTGAAAAACAAATCAAAATTGTTGAACGCAAAAAATATAACGAAAATTAAATACGGTAAAATCCTGGTAACAGTCTTTAAAGGATAAGACAGTTAAGGACTTGACCGTCCTGGGAAAATAGCCATATACACTTATATACAACTATTTTAATTTAGGAATGTTCGTTACAAAAAAGTAGTGTTGTTGTACACGCTGTCTTTTAAAGGTGTGTCTACACCAAGCAAACATTTCACGAAACTGGTGTCAGGGACGAATGGCGACCCTTCGTGGAAGGTTGTGAGACATTCCTGGCCGGTATTTCGTTACAAGGTCAAGAATATGTCTTATTTGAGGAATGCCAGACGAAGCATAAAAAGGAGAGCATGGAACGGGGACAAGGTTAGTCCCGATTCAGAGTTCATGCCGACACGTTGCACTCTGCCGATTTAATTCGTTTTCTTGCTAAAAACTTGAGAAGGACTTTGTTTTTTTGCTTAAATTTAGCCGCCGCTCGAAATCGCCTTCGTCCCCAGTATTAGTTTTTTTTGCATTTGTTTTCTTAAATTATCCCAGATTGGGACAATGTCATTCTGTTTTTTGCCCTGTCGTACGTGGCGATTGGCCACTTGGAACATGCCGTACTAAAGAATAAAGACTTGATTAATCTAATTTCGGATCATTCTGCATTTCTTCCGGTATGGCTTCTTCGGAAACCGTTATCGATGGCCCCGCTTCCGGCTCTCGCTCAGGCCAGAACTTACACTGGAAACCGTTTCCGATTCCAGTTTTACAAATTACTTTTCTTGAAACTGATTCTATGAGATAGTTTCACATAAAAAACTGTTTCCGATACAGCTTCTTTGGATCCAGCGTGTGGCGGTCCACATCAAAGAAAAAACAGTTTCAGAAACTGGTGTATCAGAAACACTGTGAAACTGTTTCACATCTAGAAGTTTCCAGTTTCATGGAACTGTTTGCTTGGTGTGGACGCACCTTAACATTACACATAATAATAAAGCCTTGCATTTCATTCCTTTTATTTTAAATAAATTAGCGAATTTCAAACTTGTTGTCATACTGATGTTCTTTCCTTTTATAAAACTGGAGCCCATAACCTTAGAAATGGTTAAAAAAAATCGTTGATCGAGGTACTGAAACTTCAGAACTTGGCAGATAACTGCATTGGAATCTTCAGACTATTCTCTATCAGTAATCCAGCAAATCCAAAGTTGAAAGGAATAATTTCTTGCTTAAATTATTCCACATTGTTTGGTTTTCTTGGTGATTTGAATAAAAAGAAGTTATGTAGAATAACACAGATTTTTAATGAAATGGTAAAGCTAAGTTAAAGACAATTCAATGAGCAGGTATTCCCTCGAGTTGTCAGTTGCCAAGAAGAGTGGATAACGTCCAAACTCACGGGCTTTTATTCTCAACCCACAGGGAATTGCGATCTCCTGTGTGAGTGACGTTAGGTCCTTTTGCCCATTGACTAGGGCAAGGACCTGCCTATCGTATGTCACTGAATCACAAACACTGTCCGACAAGGAAAACATAAATAAACAGCATTAAATACATATCATATACTTGCCTAGGACCGCAACATTACAATCATGCAAAAAAATCTGGAAATATACGACGCATGCCACTCACGTGTTTAGTTAGACTTAAGTTCGTAGGTTTAGGACCTACTCAGTTTAGGAGCAGAAGCTCGGTCACCGGGACAAGTTCCACGACCATTTAGTGCAGAGACTTGATTCCCGAGCGCCTTCAGCATCTGTTGAGCCAACCCGCTTTCAGTTCACTTGTACCAAACTGACCGACGGTACACACAAAGAAAAGTGCTAACATAATGGTCGTTATAAGCATAAAGCATTTACGGAAGAATCACCTCAACACAACGAGTACAGTAAAACCACAAAGCACCAAGATTTATCACATATATTTTATATTGGTGAAGTGAACATGTCGATGCACAAAGTGTGACTCACATTTTTGAAACTGTGAGAGAAAAAGAGAGAGGTTGTATGGGGCTACTGATGCAAGGACGTCTACATGTTTGGTTTGAAGCCTCGTTTAAGACTTATGCCGAGTCCTCCTTTTGAGTCCTTTGAGTCGCTGACATGTAATTAGCCTTAAGTTGCGGGTCCTGGACTTGGAAGTGGAGGATGCAGCCTTTGCCCATTAATTGAAGGTTTGATTGAGGAGTGTGGCTTATGGGGGAAAGTAAAATCTGATGTTGGTATTGTTCGGCACCTTACCCCCTGCCACGTGGTATTTTATATGCCGACTGGATGTAGGATAATCAATTGACTAGTTCTCATATAAAACGCTAACGATACTACATGTAAATTACTACACGTTGGAGCATTCTATAGAAAATTGGTACGACCTCCCTGCCACATGGCATTTGTTTGCTGACTGTAGGTTACTGAGTTCAATTGAATTGAAATAAGTCATAGTTTTGTTGTTTGAAAATGCTTTAGGAGAGTTGCATACCAGAATTAGCCTTTTTTTCTATATTATTCTTTAATTTAATTTTAGAAACTGTTAATAACAAATGAAATGTACGAGGACCTAGCATAAATATTCTAATATTTGTTTAATTTTTTTTGTATATGTATATTCTATTTCATAGAAATATGTCCATAAAGTTTTGAGAACCTCTACAATTATAAACTTTACAGACATTTTTCCATGAAATGCAATATACAAAAATTATATAAAAATATATAAAAAAAACAAAAAATTTGAACAAATAATAGCATATTTATGCTAGGTCCTCGTACATTTCATTTGATCCTATTAGTTTACAAAATTAAAAACAAAAAAAATGTAGAAAAAAAGGCTTATTATTATTATTATTGCAACACTCTTAATGCAAAATATACCCAGAGATTAGCATATGCATGTATTACACCGTTGAGAAGTTACTTTTATTTGTATTAAATTTATATGCTAATAAAATTTATTAACCAGCGATTTAAGATTCGTGTTTCACATTCAAATATGAATCTCACTGCCATTGATATCTTGGATGTTGCTGATCTTAATGCTAATTTCTTGTCTCGTTTACAGAGTCTCATCATCTGCCAAGACAGCCTCCCCTCGAAATCGCCTTAAGTCACGCTAAGGAACTAATCAAACTGAAGTCCAAAGTGGGACTAGGCTCGTGTGCCTTTGCTCACGTGGACACACTGTTGCAATGACTACCATCTAGGTCTGAAACAGGAGGCGCCCTGACAGCAGTTGCTTTCTATCAGTGCATCTCCACTTTGTGTAAATTCTGTCATGGGAAAGCTACTTCACCCCAACTGTCCTTTACCTCCTTCCCCGATTACAAGTTTTCAGCACAGAATCTTCCCTGGCCGCATAACAACAGGCTTGGGTATGTTATCTCGATTGAACCATTTGCTGAAGAACTTAAGTAAGGTAATCTGAGAATAACGCTTTTCTTCTTTACACCATTGACCATTGGCCTCCCTCTCCTTTTTCCTTCCAAAGTGTAAAATATTTGGTGAAGGTAGTGCTATGTAATTGAATTTATTATTATTATTATTATTATTATTATTATTACTGCTTTCATTTTTTCTGTATCTGAATTTTATGTTTGCTAGATGAGTAAAAACACTTTTATTTCTAACTATCACTGATCGCATTATGAGCATTTTTATTCAGAGTTGTGTCACCTTGGTCTAACTCCTGAAAGTCATTCTGTGGTAAAAGCTGTGTTTACGTGTGGTTGGTTTAGTATACTTTGTGAAACATTGCCAGTTCAAAAACTTCGTGTTTTGTGATTAGAAACATTTTTTGCAGGCCCTTTTGTTTACATGCGCTTATTTCGTCAACTTTTGTTTTTAAAGAGAATTCAATTACGTTTCGCCATTGCTTTTTGCTATTTCTAAAATCTTGCACATATACTAGAGTACTGTCCAGGCTATAAATATTTTGAATAGTTTATTATCTGACTGCCACTTTCCCTTAAAGATTAATTGAATGTTCCTCTGTTGCAAGGTTTAAGTCAAGTTTTCAATGCTCCCAAATTTCCCATTCAAAATGATCCTATTATACCCTACAATTTGCTATAACAAGCACTGAAAAATTGACAAATAAATTACAATCAAAGTCAGGAATTGCAAATATTGCAATTTGAAAGCAATGAAAACACTTCCAAAGAAAAAAATTATATCTGTTAATACAGCAAAATCTGTGAATTGTGCACACCCTTGGGACCGAACCATAATTTAAGTGCGCTACTTGGAGGGAGAGTGCTATTTGCAGGCTCAGCTAGTGATGACCATACATGTATGTGCAGTAATATAAAGATATAAGTTGCTTTTTTAATGTTTTTCAACACAAACAAAACCGAAAAATACATGTAGCCCTCTGACTCCCTCTGATCATGTCACTTTCTATCATGCTAAGTTCCATCCACTGAACATAGAGCAATAAGACCAGACACCGGAATATTATGTAAATTGCAAACTAATAAAGTTTATGTCAATGCATGGGAAGGTCTCCAGGACAGTAGGTAAAGAATACACTTCAAAGTTCTTAACATTCAACATTAAATGACCAACATCACTATCAAGCTCAAAATTAGCTGATGCAGGAAAGTTTTCTAATTCTATACAATACAATAAGGACCCGGAATTACCCTCGGGATGTCTTAGCTATTTACAGAAAATTGTTTAAGAACTTAGTCACCACAGCCATCCATGAGAATCCAAGTTGCAGAGTACAATAATCCGGCACGCGAAATTCACAACATACGCAAAATATTCAAGGTGATTATTACACTGGATTTCCTGATGAGGCATACAATTTACAATCAATTGACTAGTGGTATTACAAATGCAATTTAAATCAACAGGACTTTACAATAATTTTCTCATCTACAATGGATACTTAAAATAGTGGTTAATGCACCACAAAAAATAAAATTCAATAAAATATAGTGGTCGGGTTTAGACCACTATGTCATGAGAGCTCAGCTCAGTTTGTGTATTCTTTCTCTTGCCAGCTTTCTCTTTTTATTCCATTTTAGGTATTTCTTAATCTCTGATAATTTGCATAATTTGCAATTATCAGCTGGCTCAACACATTCTTCATCATTGCCTCATAGCTCTATAATTTGCATAATTTGTAATTTGTCTAAAATTGCACAATCTGATTTGCCTCATTGCTCACGGTCAATATGGACCTTAAAAATAAGCGCAAAATGTAAAAAATAAAAAGGGCCAGAGGTTAAAAGTCTAGCTTTGGTTGAACCATGGTCGAACTACAGTCACAGTATAAGAGTTGAAACGGTATGAGCATCTCCATTTATTTGGGTCCCCGACGCTGTAGATCAGCACCCTGCAGGAGCGGAACAAACTCCTCCTGCATCCGCGAGGTGGCGTTGTAACCGCGCGGGGTTCCAAACAAAAAGATTTGCCACATCACTTTAAGCCGTTTGCCCACTACGCGCAAAATCGGCTGCTGGTGTATAAGTTTTGTGTTCATTGAAATCTGTGCGTCGTGCACACTTTTTGTCATCCTTTTGCACGAGGGTTTGTCAGTCAAACGAAGCACAAAATGTCGCACAGTGGCGCAAAAATTCAAATGGCGAAAGGCCTTATGCAGTACTGCTGCGAAGGTAGAAACCTGTTTTCTCGCGAATACCATTAACTGTGACTAAATAAAAATACACACAATCAATTATTGACTTTAACGGAGATAATTTTGCTTGCTTCACGTGGTTGAAAACAGTGTATAGTCAGCGTGATTATTTAAGATCACTCTCTCTACACGTTGTTTTCAGCCACGTAAATGTTATCTCGGACATGGTTCAATCAGATCCATTAACTGATTATTTAGTGAATTGAGTATTAATTAAGTACTAATTTAGTAACCCAGTGATCAAAATTTATATATACAATGTACAATTGTATATTCACGCTATTTTCAACCACAATAAAAAGGGTTATCCTTAGGGCCTGAATGCACAACACTTTAAGGATGAAGCGCTTTTACTTGCACCCTGAATCACTCAAGTTCGGTTTTTTTCCTTGCGTGTAGTGTACAACGACCACTTATTTTGTCCTTCTCCAGATGTCTGCGCCTGCGCATTTTATGTAAAGTGATCGTAGTTAGCAAAGGGCTTTAAACGGTTGCACGCCGAGCTTCTCTCACGTATGCAAAGTAGCGTTGCAAGTGTGCTAAGGACACCAACTTCGAAGATGCCAACACCCAGTCAGCATACTAGTTCACCTCTTATACTTGTGCTACATGTACAATATACGTACTACCATGGACAAAATAATTAAACATACATGCTAGTACCAAGCTTATGCTGTCTTGCAAGTGGTTGCCAGATTTTTGCAAAAAAATTTAAAATTGTCAATTCTAATTTAGCCTATCTAAGCCTAACCAGACCTAAACTAACCAAATCTAACATACAGTACATCACATGTATATATTAGCCTTATTTCAGGCTATACTGTGCTATTATCATTTTTAGCCGGGTTTTTCTAGCTGCACAATTTTTGTGTTGCATAGGGCACGAGATTATGCTATGCTGTGCATTGCAATGGAGAAATGATCCCACACGCAACACAAAAACGCGATTTTGAGGAAAATCTGCCTTTACATGATTGCATGGGATGGCACTTGCTTACGCAATGTAAAAATAAAACTGAATGCATTTTAACATCATATGAGGTGCATGAGGTGATTTATCAAATCTAACATACAATACATCAAAAGCCTACTAATTACTTGGATTGACTGTAAAAATCTTAGCACTGTAACGTGAAACTAAAATTCTAATGTCAAGTAGTCAACATTGACCGGACGTTTCCACAAAGTGAGAACTCCGCACTCCCTACCTAGCTAAATACTAAACCTATTTAACCGGTTTAGTTAGGCTAACATACATGTAGATCATGACAATAGCTTCCCACTAAATTCACTAATCAGTTATAAACCATCCTGAAAAGCACTTGTGACAGCATTATTTAGATATAGGCTACGTGTAGACCCCTACAATTGGAAAAAAAATAGTATTCAAAAACTAAAAAAATGCGGTTTTTAGGACAAATATACTACATGTAATGACTAAAAATTAAGGAGTTTTTGAAAAAAATGAAAAATCAAAATGATATCAATAAAATAACAAAAATGTGTTTGCAGACTCACATGACTGAACAGAGCAAACCCTTTGCGTTTGAGACCATGTAAAACTGCATTGCACATGCACGAGCAATGTTGGAATTTTTTTTACGTGCAATTTTTGATTGTTTTTAAGATTTTTTAGATTTTTTTTAAAAATAACCTTAAAAAATTTACAAAATTTGTTAAATAGTTGCTATTGTTGGTCAATTTCTCTGCAATGTTAAACTTTTTATTATCAAATCCTTATTTGTAAAAAACCTGGATCCTTTACACAATTTTGCTATTGCATTTTCTGTTAGTTGGGCGGTAGCAATCTGTCTTAACATGGCACAAAGACTGCAATATGCCTCATTTGTGATTGGTAGAATTATTGGAAGACTTAAATACAGGCAATCACAAATTGAGGTAACCAGAGACGTGAATGTGCCACTACTAAAGCTGCATGACAACCACTACAATGTCGCTAAGAGTCAACCCCTCAGCAGGACTGTTCTTACCATGAAGGCACGTCATATGCTAGCTAGCGACCAGTAGTGTGTATCCTTATCACCCCTGCAGACAATTTCTCAAGAATCGGTCTGCAGACTAAATCTGACACATTGCTCCACTGATAAGGAGTCTAACTTTAATGTTCCTGACTTTCAAGTCCTGCCACCCGACACCGGCATGGCAGGGCCTGTAATCGCAACAGACGTCAGTCCAACAGGTGACACGCATCCCTGATATTGTCGGCATAAGTTTTATTTCCATGAAAAATACAATGTGATGCAAGCCAACTAACCAACATGGTCGAAATAGATAATACAACTGTCCTAAGCCGTGGTTCGGTGACGACTGGCCACGAGGTCCTAACTGCCCATCCTTATATACTACTCAAGGAATGTTGGCAGCTGACCAACATTCCAGGTCATGACGCCAACATGCCGTGACCCCGAATGTTGGCCTGCCCGCCACATTCCACATGGTCATAATATTACCCAGGGTCAGCTGCCCTGCCAGATGACCCTGACACCCCCCCAGAAAACTCAAGCACTCCGTGTGCTCTCGGAAATCGATTAAACCAACACAAACTTACTCCCAAGATCGCGTTAAAATACAAAAAAATTGCGCTACGATCACAACATAGGCCACGTACAATTAGTTCGAAATACTCCTAGCGTCGACACCGTTGAATCCTTACAATAAAAGCCGGGCCATTGCATTGACCCGACCTTTGAAGGACAACGTTTCAAAGTGTCCACGAAGACTACCATGACTAAAACGATACATGACCATATACCAAAAGACTCGGAGACGGATCGTCCAGGATGCAACCACGACTCAAATAAAAATGTCCTTCAGTTAACAATAAAACCACCCATAACACAACGCCTGTCGAACCCTTACGACGAAAGCCAGACCATTGCATCGATCCGATTTTCGAGTCCCGAAGCTTTGCAGGAACGCCTGGAAACCACAACGACGAAAAAAACGGGAACGGCGAAACCGATAAAAACCTATGACGTATACAATTTATCGAACGACCTGACTCTCCACACGACCGTGCGAAGAAAAAACCCAAAAATCCCCGATCGGCATACCACAGCCGTACCTTTAATACTCGTAGACGATTCTCCTGGGGTTAAGTATTAAAAACATGAAAAAATGTAAAAATATAAAAACAACGACACCAGACGAAGTTCTCCAGCAGAGACGATTCATCGAATGACCTAACTCTTGTGGCTCGACGTGGCAACGCACAGTGAGGACGATCCATCGAATAACTTTACTTGTGACAAAACCCGGTGAAGAAAACATACAGAAAATCTCTGAACGGTGCACCAGTTTCAAATAAGACAGATCCGCAAAATCGATGGCGACAGTTCGATTGTTAACAAGAACCGACACATCCTTCTATCCCTGTGTTTTATTGATGTGCTAAACTTGATGTCCTCTGTAATACATCGATAAGTTGTATAGCCCAGGACATTTCAGAAAATGTCACATTAGGGGTGCCACCAACGGCATCCATCCTTAGCACGTCTCAAAGCATTAAAACTAGTTGAATTCGGTACAACACTAAAGTGATGCCCAGCTCGAACATGCAGGCGCCACCCGACACAAACAGGCGTCGATCGGAGTCCAGAGGCAATGCACGGAGACCGACCAAGCACGGCGACCGAAGCGTGAAGGCCTGTCGGTAAACAACAATTCTGCTCAACATGTGGCAATTCCTTCAACTGCAGCAATTCCTTGTAGATGTTTGCATGAGACTAATATTACCTTCCGTTCTCTCAGTTCATGAAATTATTATTGATATTATTTATAAAAGCTTATTTACAGTATATTATATTAGCCTTATGCCGGATTCACATCTAGGCGGATTTCATCCGCCTGGCGGAGGCGGACAGCTCCACGCATGCGCAGTGCA
>JAQGCC010004917.1:0-12322 GCA_034698905.1 Xestoiulus laeticollis
TGATTGGATTCGCGCAACTCGATCAAGACTTAATGGACATCAGGACTCTTGATTTGGTAGGTGTGAAGAAGGTGTAACGTTGCTGTGTCAACAAGCCCTTAAAGTCGTGCAGCTATTGGCTATGACGTAATACTCGAATAAGCTTACATAAACTTTTCATTTACGATTATCAATTACCAATGAATCCACTGCTAACCATGGGAACAGGGCTTAATCATAACATAATATATCTTTTTAAAAGCATCTTCAGATATCAATTCCAAACAAGGTTTTTAAAAGAGACTTAACATAACAGTAAGACCAATATGGAGTAAAGCCTGGGAAAGTGACCACGTTTTATAAATTGGTCTTAGTGCATATGTAATCCTTAATAAAAAGTATCTGTATAATGTCCACCTGACTATTGTGTATAGTGATCAGGGTGTGCCATCTCTTTTGCAACTTTTCCATTGACAACGCACCTAATAAAGTGACCATGCTCAATCTGCATTAGCAAGAGTTCAAAACAAAGAGATGGGAAAATCCCCTAAAGGGGAAGGACATACGAGTTATCTTGCCTCCAGGTTTAACCATAACACTTCTCATATCATCCAGTCAATCCAGTTTGAACCATATACCTTGCACATGTACAGTGTAAGAGTCTCTCAGTCCTTCATTTCATTCTTTAAAATACTGAACGTTTTTGAAAAATATTTCTAAAAATGGCACCAGTTTCATTAAAAATGTACAAAGAAGGATAAAATTGAGCTGTGTGAACAATTAATCTTAACAGTAGACCAAGACACTGCTCTTCATGCAGAAAAGTTGAAAGTCTAACAGTCTTAAGACTAAGATATTTATAAGTGTATTACGACAAAACGAATGCACTTATTAGCAATTAATTATATCTGAAGACACTAAGACGCCTATTTGCTAAGAGCTTCACTGTATCGCTGCTAAGTAAAACTCAGTGGAAAAAATTCTAAAACTTGTTTCAATACAGCTCGTTGATTAATAACTCAAACTGTCTAACGTATATCAATTTCCACAGTAATCTCCGCAAAATCCGACTAAACGGGACTAAATTAAATGCAAGAGGACTGAGCCATATATTAATAAAAAAAATAGCAGACATACAGATAAGACATCATTCTTTCCTTCTTAATCCCAATTTCAGATGAAAAATTTGCCTGCGAGCGAATGCTGTTTCTTTCATTCCGTCCAATTAGTTTTGATTTAGATTTAGTGTGCGATCGTTGAATGCGAACCTATGTTTCCTTTAGCGTTTTTTTCCTAACCAATGAAATACATTAGGCGAGCGTAGAAATTTATGTGAAGCAAGAAGAAAGAGCGAGACCCATACACCATTTCCGTGTTTTATTGAGTCGAAAGTGTCGTTTAGGAGGATTTATTTTATATTCATGTTCTCAGCGTTATTACAACGTTGCTGCATTGGTACGTACTTCTTAAGACAAACAAATGGCTTGGAAATTGAAAACTTATGTGAAAAATGAATTCCGCACGTAATAACTATAGCGTGATTTTACAAGATTTAGCGTGAATATGGCTCATGGAGACCCACTTTAATCGAGCCCATTATAACGGTCATGCAATGCAATGAGTTTTAGTATTAAGATCTTTTCTGAAAAAAAGCGGTTTAAGTCTTAATCTTAAGAAATTTAGAATAAAATCTAGAATAATGCAATGTTGTATTGACTGTACAACCAATATGAGGCTGATATTGAACATCTGTTAAGATATGAAATTAGGCAATCAATGATGACACACGTGCCATGTGGGAAAAGCTGCATTTAACGAAAAAATAAAATGCATCGAATATGAATCGTTAATTATTTTGTGGTTAAATCTACCTAAAATCGTAAACCAAATGATTTATAGTACACTTGCAAACCATGGAAAAAAGTGGGAAATGTAACAGCTGCATTATAGCTTAATTAGTTCTCATTTTGCCAAACTAAATGCAGCTTATCACCATGATCCAGACTTTTCAAGAATTTGTTTAAACTTCCCTGACTTTTCCAGGTTTTAAAACAATTTTCCCTGACCATTCTGACGAGTGACGTTGTTCAAAAAAAGAGTCTTAAGAGGGCAATTTACAATATTCTGTTAATGCCCACATTGGCTTCATCTTGACATCCCACAAACTACTACTAAAAAGTGTTTTCCTTCATATATGAATTGAAACTTGGCAACTATTCGGACCATTCGATAGATAATATGGTCGATTTAATTTACATAAAATGTTAAAATGACTTAAAGAGGAATATAGATGCAGAGCTGACTGAGTGTGCCATCTCTTCAATTTTGTGATTTATATAGACCTACTACTATACCTAATAACTGGCAATGGTAAGACAAATTTAACATTTATGTTGAATTTCCCTAAAAAAATGGATCTCTATACCCTGACAATTCCAGGTCTGTGGGAACCCTGGGATATGGACACGTCAATTGTAAGGTGCCTCTAGAATAACAGCAAAGGCTTTACCATCGACAATTTTGATGTCACACAACAAGCAAGCAACATTGAATTTGTCAATACTTATCCCGTACCTGATATTATGTATGCATTTCAATTCCAGTGCTTTGCATGTCAAACAGCGGGTGTTTTGCAACGCTTACACGAACAAAAACGGCAATCATTTGGAGAAAAAAAAACAATCGATGGGAAAACCGCAAGATGATGCTTGTTATTCCTCTCAATATAATACGAGGTCTCCACTCATTGAAAGCTACGGTTTTTTTGTGTGCTTACTAGCATTATTTCTATCGTGGAATGCCATGTTCAACAGCAGGAAATTACGAGTACAACGTTGCAACTAACAACCTCAAAGTAGCCTATATTACATCCCTTCAATTAATCATTCAATTACATCAAGCCTAGTGTAACGAAACCCCGACAAATTTGCCAATTATTTAACATAGAACGACATATACACTACTAAAGCATAGGTTAAATTCCAAACACCTAAGTCATGGGTTCTTATTTCTTAACCTGGCATGCCTTGCCCCCCTCCCCATGGAGGCAAAGGAAGGGCATAGGCCTACAGAAAACATTCCCCTTGTAAATAATATTAATATTGTCATGAAGCATTGCAACTATACTTCTATATCGCAAACACAACTTTATTTGCATAATAATGGTACAGCACAATTCAATATTTTTAAAATGGGGGCCATGGGTAAGATTTTGGTATTGTATAATGGTCGCGAAAATTGCTAAGAACCCCTGACCTAAGAGCAGCACTGGCAAGTTGCAAATTGCAAGGAACCAATTTTGGTCTCGTAAATTTGACCTGGAGCTCCAACTTGCAGCATTTGACAGATGACGTATAATACGAACGTCCCCTCATCGATCTTCCGCAAACTCATATACTGTATGGTTGCAAGACAAAAGGATGTTACGTGGGAAAACATCAACAAATGCCACAAAAAGAAGCATGGTAAATTAACTCTTAAAACGCATCTTCAAAAGACAAATTGCGAAATTTACAATAAGGACATATTCTTCTTGATGTTTGTGAATAACATAGCAATTTCAAAAAAAAAATGTGATTGTGAACATAAGCAAAGGGACTAAAATGCAAAGTCCAACCACAATTGCCCATTCCCCACGTTCTCCAATTTTCATGCATGATTATTCAGAGTCGATGTCATTCCCCAAATCCATATCCATTTGCTTTGGGAAAACGAGCATGTGTTCAACTCGAGAAACATAATTAAAACGCATAATAAAGCAGCTCGCTTTTCTCCCACCATGCATATTTATAGGCACGTAGCTCTTTTTCCACACAACTACACTCATTCAATTTTAATGGACGTGAAAACCAAATGAGAAAGTGAGGAAGAACTGAAGGGCGATATAATTATTACAAAAAAAAATAAACATTGAAAGCTTGTTGCATAACTCCACTGCTGGCAATCTTTGTTTATTCTAAAAAAAAGTGGAAAAAAATTATTTTTACACCCATAACACGTTCGGGTGAATGCCTCCTCTAGCAAGTATCCAAAATGCAATCGATAGTGTTTTTTTTTAAGGGAGAAGATATCATCGAACTTGTAGAAATAATATAAGACTGTCTGTGTATACCAATGGTACCTACATTTGTGTGTGTAAACCAAAATGCAACATTTGATCCATTTGCTAGTACAAAAAATTTCTTCTGTATTCCTTCAGTATACCATAATACCACAAGGGTACATAACAAGCACCACATACCAGAAAAACTGAACGGTTGCTTAGCGAGTAGCAATTAAGGAGGCACCAAATATAATGTTGTCTCCTTGTATACTCTGGCACATTAACTCCTAATGGAATCCCATTTTCATTCCAGTGGTTTTGCACTTTAATTAATCCAGGGGGTATTTAACGTACATACACACGACGATGCACAAACGCAGCACGCACACTTCCACAATAATCAATAAGGACAAATTTACAAATTGTAAATGAATATTTTGAAATTAATTACAAATCAAAACTAATTAAAATTAGGTTTTAATTAAGAGGTTAGCCGAATATTCGTGACAGTAAACAATTGTACGAGTACGTGAAAATCTTATTTTTTTTGGAAAGCAGTGTAAAAAAAACATTGAAAAATGCCGATTTTTATTTACATAGAATTGCATTAACATGAGCTAAAAGGGGAATTCCCCATTTCTATAGTTGCAGGGCTGAAATGTGCCATCTAGTGACACTGATGATAACTAATAACTGGTAATGTAAGAACAAATGTATGCTGAATTTCCCTTACTTTTATAAAGAATGAATAAAATTTTCCTGACTATTCCAGATGTATCCAATTTTCCTCAAACTTCCAGGTTTTCTATGTCTGTAAGGTAGGGTGCCCACCAAGATGGTGAGCATGTGACACATATGGCACATAGCACGAGGAGATCCTATTCATTTGCATGTACTCGCCACGTGCATATGCCATATACGCTGCAAAGTCGCCATAGCACCACAATCTCACCATTTTGGTGGGTACCCTTAAACGAGACCTGCACAGGATACGATTTAAGCTTCTTTACCTCAAAATGCACATGGTACTAATGATGAAGAAATGTACAAGTTTAGTTCCACCCTGTACAATGTTTGTTTCCCCATGCAAGCATGCACACGCATAATTTACGATAAACCCATTCTGGTATAATGGCGTGAAACGTATTCGCGCTACGAAATTTAATTCACCTTAATTAGAAAATGATTGTCAGATGAGGGAATTGAGCTTTAGATCGGATTAACCATTAGCTTTTTTGTTTCATTCTCGCTAATAAGCACGCGAAAACACGAACGACCAAGCCTTTATACACCTCGATATATGTAGGAGCAGAGATAAAGAAGAGAGCAATGCTTTTCGAGGATTCCCTTCGTGTTAAGCGGAGTAACCTTTGACCCTTATCCCCTCATCGAGCGAGCTTAAAAGGCAGTAATTTACTAATTCCTATTAAAACGTTACAACGCCCGAAACCTACATTAAGCTTCAGAAAATGGCCGTTAATTCCCTGGAATCACGAGCCTAAACATTTACGATAAACGAGTTTAATCTAGTTTCCAAGTAAACATGTCTGTCACAACTGAGTAACCCTCATAAAGGGTCATTCGTAATAAATTTACACAACGCAATACTAATGAGTGTCTAGTACTAAAACTCAACGAAACTTACACTACGTTTTCATTTACCATCCTGATGAATTAAATGTTTCCAAAATTTGACAAAATTCTTGTGTCACAAAAAACTGCTTCAGGGCATCATTTGCAATATTCTGCAAATGGCCAGATCACACTATTCCAAGTTTTGGAAATTTTGTATGTTGAAGTATAGACCTATATGTCAGGCATCTTGGTTTTATAATTACAGGAATGGGAGATGGATTACTCGATGTCCATCCAATTTTCCTGACAATTCCAGGTTTTCAAGGTCTGTGGAAACTGCATAATGTTTATAGCAACATGTCAGCCATCCTGGTTCTATACTCCGAGATTAGAAAATGGACTATTCCAAGTCTGTCCGATTTTTCTGCCAATTCCCGGTTTTCAAGGCCTTTGAGAAATCCGGATGCTGTTTACATCAACTTGTCAGCCATTTAGTTTTTATTTTACGCGAGTTGAACACGAGAGTATTCGATGTCTATCCAATTTCCCTGACAATTCCAGGTTTTCAAGGCCTTTGAAGGCATTTTACAAGAATAGAACATGGACTATTCCCAGCCTGTTCAATTTCCCTGCCAATTCCAAGTTTTCCAGGTATGTGGGAACGTGGACTAATCCAGGTATATCCAACTTCCCAGACAATTCCAGGTTTTCAAGGCTTGTGGGAACTCTGCAGCAGCATAATACTTACATATCAACATGTCAACCATCTTGGTTTTATTTTACAAGAATACAACAAGGACTATCCAATCTATCCAATTCTATCCAATTTCCCTGACAATTCCAAGTCTTCCAGGTCTGTGTCAGTCATCTTAGTCATTCCAAGAGTTCTGTACATGCCAAAGCTCATTCTCAAATCAAGTAGGCCTAAAGTTAAGATTTCCAAGATCCAACTCAATAAATACACGGCATAGATGATAGAACTACTGCCATTGCAAATCAAGCCATATCCAACTGGCAGTATATTGGCCGTGAGTTGGCACTGCAATAATGACTGTGAAGTAATGGCTAATACTGAAGCTCAGATGACCAATTCAACAGTATACAATCACAATCTCCCACATTTGATGCTCTCTTGATGGCTCGTTACGAACTGGCTTCCTGTAGCAAACTCCAGAAGCTAATGAAGCAATTAGGACACGGATGAATTAGCTCCGTTAGTCCACAAGAAAATAAAATCCTACAAAAAAATAGGTCAGTTTCCTACATCACAAAAACGAACCCCTGCCATCAAAGAAAATGCATTAAAACGTCCTAGAAATTGACCGATCAATGGCAGTATGGATGCCAAGAAAATGTAATTCAAAACCATGAAGGTATAAAAAATAATATGAACCAATGAGGTCCACAAATAAAATATCTCGTTGTTATGGTGATCAATGATAGAAATATTTGCATTTTGAACATGAAATGGACCAGTTCCATTCCGAAAAAATATACTCGCCCTATTTTTTATAGAAAAAGTCCTGATAGTAAGTAAAAAGCTTTTAGTTGCTTAGGTAAGAATAAAAAGCCTTTTAAGATATCATTAATAAACAAATTACATTAAGAGTATATTTCACATACTATTTAAATGAAATGCACATGCAAGACGGTATTTCTCATCAGAATGGTGTGCCCTTGAAGCAGAAACTAACATAGAACAGTCAGTTGTTTTTGGATACAGAAAATTAATCAAACCTTTTTGTAAAATACAGTGGAATTCGGTTAAAAACGATCTTCAAGGGACCTAAGAAATCAGACGCGTTATATCCAAAATTCGTTGTAACCGGATTTATGAAAAGTAGAAAAAGTATAAATCTTGTGTACCAATTAATATACAAATATTCAATATTAAAGATGAGCCAATGCACTTAGAAATGGGAAAGGGTGAGGAAATCTCAGTAAATCGTTATAGGCGAATAAAAGGACCATTTTTTGTTTCAAAATGGGAATCGCTATATCCGACACAATTACTCTACGTAAGATAACAGACCAATCGCGTTTCCTGCATCGCTATAAGCGAATTCCACCGCACCTGTGTACGTAAATTTGAATTTTAAAACTTCCTTTAATTTAAAGAAAAAAAAGATCAGAATCTACAAGAACAAAGTTTGAAGTTGAGAAATGCATTTCTTGAAACTGAATTATTAAAATTACTAATCCTATGTTAAGGAGTCACTTGAGTCTTAATAAAAGCCTCACATTGAAAGGTGAAACTAACCAAAACCTCGAATGCTTGTCTAGAATCGGTTAAAACATAACCAGCATTATTGTCTAAGCTCTAAGGCTATTTTAACAGATTTCAAAGATAGCATAAATTCATAGAGATTGAAAACTAGCATTTTGATACATGTACATTGATGTGAAGTACACAAAGAAGTACATTGGTTATTCAAACAGGAATACAAAAAAAATGTGAGATATAAGTGAATAAATAATCAATTTAAGAATTGTTTAGAATACTGTGTTTAGCAAGATCCACATGTATACATATTTCTCCATATTTTCCACTTTTACATACATTAGATGTATATTGACTTAGGCTGTCAGATGGTGAATGACACCATGCTTTCCAAGAAGTCATTCATTTCTATAACAAAACGAAGTACATAACTTAATATGTTCCTTGCACTTGCCATCATAAAAATTCAATGCTTATTTGCCAGCGTTCTCAAAATATGTCTGATAAGTTTCAGAATTCATTATTTATTCATTGTACACGCCATATAGTAAACTGATATTTTCAAGAGTCACTACACTCCAGAAGCACTTCGGATGAGCGAAACTTCACGGTGGATCTGTGACTTCCCAAACGGAAAATTATCAGTAAACTAACAAGGTAAAAAAATATTTCGAAATTCTCAAAGGCATCACAAAAATAAAAAAACTGAAAACATGATATTAAAGCCTCGATTAAGCAACCTATACATCCATTTTAAAAATTCGCGAAAGATTGGCTTAAATATTCGTTCTGCATCACTAAGAATATGATCTGCGGAAGCGAGCTAAACACATTAAGAATTTAGAGAAGATGTTACATCTATACTTCATCAATTTCATCTTTTTTAAATAAACAAGAATACAAATGGTGCAATGGCGCCTGGAACGAAATGAGTCCACATTTAGTCTGCCTCGTTAGGTTCAGACCAACCCAACAAATAAAGTAATATCGTTAAGTTGGATGCAACATTGCTACAAGAAACCAACATTATAATGGACGCTGACTCAATTCACATTGGAAAACAAGCATTACAGAACTAGTAAAGGCTATTTAATCCCTAACTGCATGTTGAGTGAGCCAATGAGTTTAAATAAATGATGAAATTGTAGCCAGGAACCATTCTTGTGCAAAAAATTCAAGTTTAGGGATCAAGAATCAGGGTAAAAAACGCCGAACAAATCTTATCAAAATATATGCAGATGTTGAATGGTTTATATTCACATCATTGCCAGTTTCATAACTTAGTCTCAAAATATTGGCATTGCTTCAAAACAACTTTATTTAAATAAAATAACGTTAAAATGAGTTAAAAGAGCGATTTGCCCGTTTTTTATATCGAATATATATACTACATTGACAGAATTATAATAACTATAAGATTTAAGGGGTGGCACTGACTTTTGGACCACCCCGTATACAGATGCAGATCTGGCTAATTAAGTGTGTAAACTTGACTTTCATGATAGTTAATAAACTGCATGGCCACGTAAAAAACAAATGAAATGTGTTTTGAATTTCCCTGACTTTTAGAAAATCACTTTTCCCCGAATACTGCAGGTCTATCTAATTTCCTATGCAATTCCAGATTATCTAGGCATGTTGAAACCCTATATTTCACGTGGCATCAGGGAATATATGAATAACTTATGACAAATTCTAATAAATGTGCAATTTACCATCGCCAATAATGCGTCATGTGCACCTGTGGTTATACAACCATAACAGAAAAGTTTGTACATATAGAAAGCGACACAAAGTGAGAATTTCATATGTAAAAAGCAGAAATAACAATTTGTCACGCTTTACTAAAACCCGTTATTTTAGTTACAGCACACACTTATCGGACTCGAACAGCAGGCATGGAATGTCCTAGCGTTTGTCCACGTTAATATCAATCGCAATTTTTATGACATTTTCGTATCACGATGGCGTTTCACACTCCATGTCACACCGCATGTGAAAATGGCTCGAAATGTCGTAATTTTGTCATCAAATGTCATCGAACGTGATGATGAAAAACCGGAAAACTCAACGAGTGAACGAGAAGGAGGGAAAAAAAGCGGAACCCTTGTAAATTGTTATTGGACCCAGAAGTCGTTTCAACATCTTGAAAAATGACCCTTAAATATTATTACCATTCTCCCCCCAATATGCCTTCATGTTGCAAGAAGTTACTCAGAAATAAAAGTTTGACACATTATATATGGTATAGGGCGGCCATAGCGCTCCTGTAGGATAAAGCTCTTGCATTTGGTGAAATTTTTCATTACCATACTTCCCACACTCTCGAATGATTAATGAATGAACTTTTCTCGTGACTATCATGATCTCATGCAAAACTTACCCCAATTTTAGTTAAATTCGGCTAAGTTGGTAGTGACGGAGACTGAGAGGAGCCAATGGCCTGTTTTACCGACACAACATGTCTGCCTATACCCATCATTACACTTGAAATTAAAGCAATTAGATAAAGCGCCATTACAACATAATCAATAGCGACAGAATATCACAAGCTCGGTCATTAACCCACTCAAGCCTCCGTCAACTAAGCAAAAACTTATCTTAGCCTAGCTAATTTTCCTTAATTGCCTAAAGCAAAATGTTTTCTAAATAACATAAATGCATTAAGAATTGTAATCATAACATTTACCTAGTAACTGAATTCTAGGCTATATACAGTACATGTACATATTACAAAGTTAAAGTTCAACTGCAGAAACCACTAATAATATATTTTACTGTACACTCAGACCAAATTGTTGACATGTGAATTACGCCTATGGTAAATGATAAATGCCCATGCATTAATAATTAATCTCCGGCTTTAAATTCCATAGAACTCGACTATATTTTGTTAATAATTATATGATCTAAACCCAATTTTTGAAATTCACATTAGTTAGGCTACTATACAATTACAATAAATTATGTTAATTAAACCACGAAATATGTTTTTATTAAATTTACGATAACAAACCTGAACACAGGATGCTATGGATAGCTAGCCAGGATGTTACGTCATGATTGTTTCCTCGTTAACCTATCCGCTCACATATATTAATAGAGGGATTGAACACGCCTCCCTTAATGCCCCGTCAACTGATTTACCTTAACGAGAACGCATTGAGAAACATACAGTGCTGTCAATGTGGCTATAGCATTAAAGGAGCATTAAGGGAAGCGTGCTCAATCCCTCTATTAAGTTAAGGTGTTAATACCAAATTTTGAATTCTTTGCAACAGATAAACTATAGGTCCATTGATGAATTCTATCTTGTCTTTCACGAAACAAAATTCGGACAAATTTACGGAAGCTCAGAGCGGACAGATTGCGTGAATTTACCAATCCGATACTTTTTTGTAAATAGGCTACACCCCACAAGCAGCTGAATTCAGCTGTACTACTTCGTAGCCGGGTGCCTGGTGCTGCCATCGAGCGGAAAATGATTCATTTATCCGTAGTAAATATTATATTGGCAACGGGACAAAAATCCAGTCTTTTTTTTACTACGATACCATTATACGGCCGGTGCACCCATAATCAGCTCTTAAATGGCTTTAATTTGGAAGACGCTTCAGCTAACGGATGAATTAGGAATGTCTCCAGAGCTGTATGAAACATGCATTAGATCCGTCCATCCATTATCACGAATTCCCAATAAGGCCATGCGGACTTTGCTTATTAGGAGACAAGCTCACGTCAGGGAACAACTAAAATTTCATTTAGTTTCTTAATTCTTTATACCATACTGATAAACTCCACAACAGGCACACTGAAACGGTCTGCAAAAAATTAACCATTAAATGAGCCCAAAAAAGCTCCGGTCACGAAATTTCATCTTGTCTTGGATGCAAACAAAGTTCGAATCAAATTGCACATAAAGATGCTCATACAGTATGATGAGCAGGGGAATCTCCCATGCAAATACGTAAAATGTGAGATTAAAACCGAGGCTGATAACCTCTTTCGAAGATTATATTTCCCTTCAGAAAATTCCATACAATCAAGAGCACGGTGAAATTTAATTATTTAACAAGAAGGCTTAGGAATAACATGGTAGGTTATTTCTAGATGAAGATGAGCCCGTAAGAAAGAAATATAAAGATAATAATGAAGAAATCCAGTGCATTAATCTAAAATTTAATTCAACAATTTCCCCCATGTGCAATATGCTTGCGAGGAGAATTCTACTGGGGGTTTTAGAATCACAAATGAAATAATTAAGTAAAATCGGAAGGAATAGAAACGAAATTTGTCCAGGCATTTCAATTCCATGTAAAAATGTACTTGCTTTCGGCATTGGAGTACAATTTTGCATGGAACACGAGTTTCGAGTACAGTGTACCTTACATTTTATGGGCTGTCCATAAATGACGTCACGCGATTTTGAAGCCTCCCCCCATATCACACTTGGTCATAAAAAGTCAGCCCCCCCCCCCCTCGAATATGACGTCACAAAGCTCTGA
>JAQGCC010004918.1:0-12321 GCA_034698905.1 Xestoiulus laeticollis
ACTTTAAAGCTATTGAAAATGCATTCTGAAGTCAAAAAAAGGTGAAGCTTACAGTCACTTTGCAGCAGCTTTTTTTTACTAGGGAAGTTCCATAGCTCAATTGTTCCATAATATTGTAAATAAGCAACAAAGCTGCAAGAAAGTTTGTCTTGGTCAGATGTTGTATGTTTTCACATGTACTTTACCCGGAGTGAATGCAGTTTGTAGAATGTAGGAGGTAATGAATTCCCATTCTTTTATTTGGTTTTCGATGATGTTGCAATTAATATACATGTACGTCATTGTCCTGTGCATGATTAGATATACATTGTAAACCTTATCTTTCCATGGTTTGTTGATAACTGGCGGAATGCTGTTTTTATCGCTTTCATATAAATTTAGTTATTTACTGATTGCTGACAGTTCTTAGAATATTCCAAATTTAGAATAATCTCACAGTTACATGTATCTGAATTTGAACTTGATTTTCAGTGGCCGAGCAGGTTTTAATTTTGATCATATACATATGAGATTCATGTGCTGATTGTACTCCTATCCTTTCTCAGAGTTGTTTTATATAGATGGCTGAATTGTTTTTTTTTCCTGCATGTCAATTAAGAAAAAATATTATGGAATATGATTTTGTCAAAAAGTCTATAGGTTTTTAATAATTCAAAAAATAACGTAGAGTGAAAAATACTGTAGGCCTAATAAGTTTATTATTTGTTTTATCAAATAAACAATCTAGATAAGTATTGACTGATAAGTTCTTAGAATAGGCTACTTTCATTTTAAAATTTGCTCTTGATTATCTAAATTTTAGAAATTGATAGGTTCAATAGTCTTTGTTCTTTGTTCAAAAACAACATTTTTTAAATAAAGCATATGCCTAAATATGCTTTATTCAAAAAATGTTGTTTTGCATAATAACCAGAAACTTTGTAAACATATACCGTATTTTATGGATTTTTATTTCTTTTAATTACAATGTGTGAATATTAGTATAGTACTACATGCTGTTTGTGTTATCAGACAGACTATAAAATAATTTCTACCAAACGCAGAGTAGGTCCCTGCAATTTACTTTACACCACAACCACTACAATTAATTAATATTATTGAAATATTGGCAAAAATTAAAATCATTTTATTGAATTGTAGGATTAATTAATTTTTTAAAAATACACATGGTTATTCTTATCAAAAAAGCATGTTCAAATTTTATTCAAAATAATTTCGTTGGACATTAGATGGCTGGAGTTGACATTTTAAATTATTAATCATATAATATCGCAAATTCAGCTCTGAAATGATCACATAATGGCGTCCATGTTGTTTATCGATTTTTATAGCATAATTGATAGCATGTTTTTCAGGTTTAAAGCAATCTTCATCATGTGATGCAATTTTTTAAAAAAAATACGATTTACATGCAAATTTAAGGGGTACTACATGCATACTCATACCCAATTTTCAGAAGCACTCAATTGACTGTCTGACGGCAAATTTTCAATATGGCAAGGTTCCATAAGTCATCCTTTTAGGTTCCAAAACTATTGCAGTGAAAATTTCCTTGAGAATATTTAAATGACTGTCATTCCGATTCTCGTGTAGTTCCCTTGCGTAGTTCTTGAGCATATTGTCGTTGAAATAACAAATATGTTTTGGATAGTCATCGTCAAGACGCAATTGTTTTGGTTTGGAAACCAGAATACCTTGCTCCATTCCGCAGAATTCAAGTTCATACTCTATATTCCGAGTGATATACCATTGGAATAGGGGAATGCCACATTTTTGGCTATGTATACCTTGCTCACATGCTAACGACACTTCCCTCAAAATTGACATGGTGAAGTTTTGCCATAAATGCACATCCCAAATACAATTATAGCTATCCAAATGGTTGCTGGTGAGAGCCACGTTGAAAAAGAGAATTCCTCTCTTGGAGAGTAGTTCTGGATTGAAGCCATTATGGTATGTTTCTTGCAGATAGTCTAGAAGGTTCTTGTCTGATTCCGGGACGGCTAAGCGGGCGATCTGAAACATGTTCCACACGGATGTGATCTCTGTGATGTCTTGCCAACTGTGGCTATTTATCTTGCGACGCACTCCTCCAGCCATGCCTGTGCACTCAAAGTTGGAATTTCCGGAAATGTTAGGACCCTTCATAAGGATGACTGCCCGAACGCTCCGGAATGGGCATGATGTCCAGCTGAACATCTCTGTCCACTTTGGATTTGCTGCCCAGATCCCATTGGGTTGGGGCTGATACTGTTTGTGGAGTATATTCAGAATGTTGTTTAAATTTGTTTTAAGCGTGCAATTACCTTCGATCACTTCTAGCCAGTCTTTAGGAATGGTTGATTTTACCATTCTTGACCAGACATCAAATTCCAAAACTTGTTCCATTATGTTGTAAATAAGCAACAAAGTTGCGAGAAAGTTTGTCTTGCAATAGTCAGATGTGAAGTTTTCACATGCAACTTACCCGAAGTGAATGCTTTGATGAATGTATGATGTATAATAGCATTTCCAGTCTTTTATTCGGTTTTCGATGATATTGCAATATATATTCACTTGTATGTACGACATTGTCCTGTGTATGATTAGATATAAACCTTATCTTTCCATGGTTTGTTGATAACCGGCGAAATGTTGTTTTTTATTGCACACATAGGCATAATTTTAGGTATTTACTGACTGCTGACAGTTCCTAGAATATTCCAAATTTAGAATAGTCTCATAGTTACCTGAAACTACACTTGATTTTCCTGGGCCGAGCAGGTTTTAATTTTAATTATACATGTGCTTGCTTTATTGTTTCAAAGACGACGAGTATTGGGAGCAATTGTGAAAATGGCTTAAAATCATAGAATTTTAAAGTGTTGTCAAAAACATCTGAGCAAATTTCATGTCCTCCTATTCTTTCTCAGAATTGTTTTTTTCTTTTCCTTTAATATCAAATTAAGTAAAAATATTCTGGAATATAATTTTGCCAAAAATTCCATATATGATTTCCGATCCATGAAATGCATCAAAATGAATATACTGTAGGCCTATAGCTTTAGTTTTGTAAAAGTGACGGCAATGTTATCACTTTTTTTTGGGTTGTTTACTGCAGTTATGCGATAACACCAATTCAATTTCGCATATAGGCCCCGTTGCATACAATCTAGATAAGTATTGACTGATAGGAGTTCTTAGAATTTAATACTTTCATTTTAAAATTTGATCTTGATTATATCAAAATTTTTGAAATTGACAGGTTTAATAGTCGTTGTTCTCCTCTTTTAGTAATAGGCCTGTATTTAATTCTTTATTTAAAAAGTTTTGGTTTGCATATTAGGGAGATTGCGCCAGCGTTAGCGTACACGCTAACGTTAATGGTCGTATATACACATGCTAAAAATACAGTGCTGTCGATAGAATAGAGTTATCGTGCCATAGTTAGCGTAGTGGAATAATCTCCCTAATAACCAAAAACTTTATAAATCTACGGTATTTTATGAATTTTTATTTATTTTAATTACAATGTGCGTATATTAGTTGTAGGACTACAAAATAGTTATTGTTATGTGTGTTATCAGATAAACTATAATAGTTTCTACCGAACGTATAGAGTACAGTTTTACACCACAAACAGTATACAATTAATTAATATAAATGAAATAATGGCATAAGTTAAAATTATTTTATTAACTTGTAGGATGTAATTAATTTTTTTTAAAATACACATGATGATTTTTATAAAAAAAGCATGTTCAAATTTTATTCAAAATAATTTCGTTGGACATACATATGTATATTAGATGGTTGGAATAGACAGTTTTAATTATTAATCGTATTTATGATTTTCGGAAAATCGCAAATCCAGCTACGAAATGGTCACATAATAGCTAGCGTTCATGTTGTTTATCAAGTTTTATAGCATAATTTATAGCATACTTTTCAAATTATATACGCAATCTTTCATCATGTGATACAAATATACATGATGCTACATGATGTATATACCTTTATTTTGTTTAAGTATATGTGCTAACGATACTTCCCTCAAAATTGGCAAGGTGAAGTTTTGCCATAGATGCACATCCCAGATACAATTATCTATCCACATGGTTGCTGGTGAGTCACGTTGATTTAAATATCTTTAACGGTCCTATAGTTAGCAATATAATCCCGCATTTAGCAGTCTCCTAGAGGCTTGTTCTAGTGTGGTATCACTGATGTTTGTGTTTTCTGATATCGTTTTGTAAGAAATATGAATATAGTTAAATAACTGAGCAATAAGCCAACTGCCAGCTAGCCTGATAAGGTTAATTTATTAAAAGGCGTGCCGGCAGGAGCGATATGGTTGCATTTACATGTATCTCATTCTTTGACATTTTGAAGAATGACACTTTTTAATTTGGTAATCTTTCCCATCTGACATTACATTATACAAGAAAAAAAATGTTTGCCACTGACTCATCAAACGCCTTAATGAATATACCTTTATGTTCTGTGAAGAGGTAGTGAGGATTCCATGGGGATCATGGAACCAAAGTTTGTGAAACATGCACTTAGAAACTAACTTGTTTACTGCTAAGGAACGTTTCCCTATTGGAAAAAAGATACTGCATGGGACCAGTATTCCATAACACAATATCATACTGGACCATGTACTTTTTTCCCATAGGGTCCAGTATGATACTAGGTTATGGAATACTGGTCAAGTATATTTTTCCAATAGGGTTGCTACTTAAATGTACATGAGCAACACATGCAAGCACCAACATCCTACAACCGAGTTCAAGGTCGTGAGGCAAATCTGACAAGGGCACGTTGCACCAGATTCACGTGCCATAAGCAGTTGACCCCTAAGGAAAAACGCCGTGTTTGCATTAAGATCGGCAAAACAGAATTTCAAAGTTGAACTGGCAAAAAAATATCGATCTCAATTTTGATTGCAGTTGGCGTGTGTTCTCCATAATTGATGAGCTGCTCGAAGGTATAGGAGCTGCACTTTCCTTGAGCCATCCTCATTCTTCATCAACGTCCTCTTGGTCCGCTTTAGCGATTGATGACTTAATTTGCATGCACCAAGTAAACAACGACACCCGCACGTGTTCGTGCTAAGTGGATGAGTGAGCCGGCGAGTGCAGCAAGGAAATCAAATTAAATCGGGCGAAGTTGCGGTCTGACAAATGCCACCACCAATGTGTAGGGATGATGAGAAATTTGGTGTTACATCAAAGAGAAACGAAGGTTATAATGTTATTTTGAGCACGACTCTAGGTTGATAGACACTGCTTTAGCTTATAGAGGAATCGGGGAAATGCAGTGTTGCCGGGGATGTTTGAATAACATGGTGAATTTCGTGGTTGATTCTATAGCATGAAAAAAGGTTTCATTGCTCTTTGGTTGGCTGAAAACATTGGTTTACCTTAAGTGTAAAAAACAGGTTGGATTTTGGAAAGAAATGCTTATGTGAAGAAATGTTCAAACCTAGCCCAAATTGTTCTGGGAGTGCACAGGCAAGCATGCATGTTGAAAATTTGAAGTGAATTCCGATGGAATTTAAGGGCCTTTTTTCATTTCTCTAAACTGCTCACTTGAGATCAAAATTCACCATTGTCTAACTATGTGATTCCATCGCATTGTTGTACATGTATATATAGAGTTATTTCTAGAAAACTTTCGACTTGTTAATGTGGTAAGTGGACTTGTACTGCTGTATGCAGTCTCTAGAACTGTAAATATTTTTTTGAGAAAAAAATAAAACAATTCTGCCATAAAACAGAACGAAGGTAAGAAAAAAAAATGCATTATTTATTTCGATGTTTTGGAGCGAGCAAGTTGCTGAAACCGAGGCTTCAAAAGATTGTGCAGCAACTGCCTTAAAAAATTGGAAATCCGAAAAAATTTCAGTCTGCCATGGCACCGTAAAATAAAGCAATTTATGTTAAAAAAAAAACTCAAGAAAGGATCCCCTAAAGTGGATTTTCATCTGGTTTATTTAGATAACATTCATGAATCCAGTTTGCTATCATGGATAAAACATGGAGGACCCCCACCCACTTCCAAACTGCAATATTACTAGAGTAGTCTTGTTAAGGATAACTTTTGTTTAGACTAAAGATGCTGTACTCTTAAAATTTGAGATCATGTAGGCTAGCTTGTTATCCTAAGGGAAATCTTTTCTATCATTTGAACTTTTCTTTAGGAATTATTTTTTAGGCAAAGTGAGATGGTGTTGATTGTTGACCAAATATGACATTTTTAAGCATTTATTGCCTTACTAACATATACATTAAGTTCTTCCTAAAACTTATCACTGCTTGATAAACTTTGATGTTGGGCAAAGAGGATTTTCATGATTTCCATCTTTCCAAACTTTGGGATGAAAAGAATACAATTTGATGTCAAAGAATTCTAAGACTGCTGCAAAATTGATATACAATCTTAACTGATAACTGTAATACTGACCTAAGAAAATTACACTGATCTCAATTCATACGAGCATGTCTCAAAGAATTCAGTGTAGGCTGACCTGAGATTCTGGTTGAATATCCTTCTCTTCATTAAAACAAGGCCTTTTTAGTACATTACCATTATATTTTGGAAAAGAACCACATGCTGTTTTAGCCTGAAAACACTGGTATAATACGAGAAAACAATAGTTGACTGCTCAGTGAGATTTTGGAGCCATGGCTAGATCATATTCTTACCTCAATGTTGTCCCCCGATGGGATAGATGGACAAATGGGATCACTATTAGCAGTACATGTACTTGGAGATGCTAATGTGAGAAATACACCCAAATAGCATAATCTTTCTTCTTTGTTACGTACCTTTAAGTTGCATAAGGATCGTACCCGTTCTGAAAACAACTGGTGTTACATCTTATCAACATAATTTTTTTAAAGTGAGATTAAAACACCAGCAAATGAACTACCACATTGTTGGTGCAAATTAAATTTATTCATTGATACAATATAATCATAGTTGTTAGAGGTAAGCAAGATTGCAGAAAGAAAACGAAAATGTTAAATTCCCATTTAGAGAAAAATAAATTTCTTTCTTGGACAATAGAAATACTAACAATCAAAAATTAATGAGGAAGAAAAAAGTATTTTTTATAGTATAGATATCCCAAGACACCTTATCCCTTGAAATTAATTAGAAAAATTTTAAAGTAAATACCTTTTCCCGTAAAAACAAAAGAGCAAGAGTAAGAACAGATAAAATGAAGATTACAATAGCTAGTCTACTATAAGTTCATCCACTTCTCGGCTGCTTTGGTATTGTAGGAATCTGAATTCCTTATTTAATGCAGTGCTGGAGGAGAGAGATGAACTTATTTTAGATAAAAAAATTGTGTCAGGGCATTTTTATGCAAAAAAAAAAAATCCTGATTGAATGGATACAAAAACTATCTTTCTTTCACATGGAAAAAATGTTAACATTTTTGCTTAACAACACAGGTATAATCAGGAAACCAAATTCTTGCGTGGTCATTCCCAGTAAGGGGATGTTAAAGCAAACATCTGCGGTTATCAGAAAACTTAAATTGCAAAATGTATTTGCAAGGCATTTATTTAGTAATTAACATGTTTGAATTCTATAATGGAAAGTTTGTGACGTGTTTAACTGTGGTTTGTTCTCTACTACAATAGACATAGGATGTTATTAACACGTCATGGAGTATTGGCAGGGGAAATAATCTATTCCGCTCTAGTCGTTTTTTATTTTTTACTCAACTATAGTAACAATTAATTATTAATTCATAAATTATCGAACAATATTTTCGATTGGATTCTTGTCATACGTGCACAAAAGTTTATGAACCGTTATTTGCTGCTGCAATTAATTTCAGATATTTCTTGAACAAGCAATTTCGCTTTAACATCCCCTTAAGGTAGTACAACAAGTAATGTTTTATTCTAGTTTTCTTCTTGGAAACGAATCTTCTTTCTGTTAACGTCATGAGTCCATGATCTGTATGCCTAAATCGGATAAAAATATTTGTTTGGAAAATTTATTTTTTGGAAATATACATGTATGATGAAATATGTGATACATTTTCTGAACGATTTTTTAAAACATATTTTCGCTTCTGACTTAATAAATATAACAAAACATTACAAATCAAACTAGAAAAAACACGTATGAATGTTTATCTGTTTAACTAACCCAAAAAAGGTAAAAGAGAACACATAATACAAAAATAAGTAAACGCCATCTTGACTACTCCCTTGAGGGTGTGGTCAAAATGGGCATTTTTCCTCTCTCCCTCTTTAATTGGTAGAAGCGAAAAATTTAGGCCGAAGAAAAAACCAGTTTTATAGAACTGGTTAAAAAAAAACCTACCCTTATTGGCTTAAATTTTCAGATTCATTTGCAGCCTGCAGAGCCTGCAAATTTTCAGGTCGTGAAAGTATATTAGTATAGCCGCCATGTTGATGAAATGGCGAGTCTGGCCGCCATATTTGTTTTTTTATATACATTATACAACCAGAAAATTTTAAATATTACAATTTTGCACATACATTTAACTGCTAAATGTAAAATTAAAAGTTCCCCCTAGTAGTGTACGTGTCTATACTTTAAAGTGTATTTTTCTCGTGGATACATTTTATTATAGGCCTATACTTTCTTTAATGAAATTAGCTAACATCGATCACCACTTACCATTTTCTGTCCTCTTCCTTGCTCGCTTAGTAAGTCTGCACATTTGACTCCAAAACCATGGTCTGGTAGATCTCTTTCATAATGCGCCTGTGTTGGCTAAACTCCCTGGTGCGCAGCTCTTCGGCGTAGTTTTGTAGCTGGTTGCTGTCCAAGTAGCTTATACACTGATGCATATAATCTCCGAATTGTAGGTCATTCGGTTTGGACACCACGTATTTGCCGGAATGGGCAAGCCCATCCAGCTGGCTGTCGCTGTCCATGGTGAGGTACCACTGGAACAGCGGCGTATTGTTGGCCGGAATTGCGGCCAGGAGGCCCAGGATAAAGTCCTGCCACATTCTAACGTCGGTGTTGTCGTAATCCGTGCCCTGGCGTCTGGTCAACGCCATATTCAGGAATAGGATCCCCTGTCTGGAGAGATATTCGGGGTTAAAACCGCCTTGGTACTTCATCTCTGTAACCGAAGACAGGTCGCCGTCCGGGTGCTGCAGACATAAACGGCCAATCTGCATCAGGGCATTCACGGTGCTAATATTGGAGATGCTTTGGTCCCACTCGCCGTCAATGGCGTCCTTGCGCCTAACCCCCCCTGCGTAACCAGTGCTCTCGAATTGCGAATTGGAGCTTGAATCCTTCGGGCACTTCAGAAGGATGACGGCCTTTACCTCATTCAACGGACAGGACGTCCAGCTGAACATATCCGTCCAGTGAGGACTGGCAGACCAGGTTCCGTCAACCCGTGGCTGGTAGAGTCTATGGACGTCGTACAAGGTGGATTCCAAATCCTGATGGAGTTGGAAGCTATTGGCGATTAATTGGACCCAGTCCAGGCCAATGGTGGCCAAAACTGCATCCCTCCACAAGGGGAATAATAATACAGGGATGTTGGCGTTCATTCTAAAACAGTGGTCGAGTGCTGCTCGAGTGCTTATGGAAAACTTTCGTACAAGTGGTGGACCTCTTCAAGGGGTGCAACCTTCTTCGTCAAGTGTGCTGACTGAAATGGTAAACTGCAACGTTACCTTGACCTCTTTATGTGTTTCCCATCTGCTGCAGGGAGAAACCATTCCAGAGGAGGGTAGGTGCATTGCCACAGCTGGTTGACCAAATACAAGTGCTGACATGTTTGATGACGTCGACGTCCTGTTGACCTACAATAAGCACAGGCCTGTTGAAAACGTCGATGTTCAATTGACCATTAAAATGTAATGACCTGTTTTGACTTAATGTCAACTTGACCTGCAGTATATTGTTGTCATGTTGAACAAATGGAGGCCTGCTTGATGACGTCGACGTTGGGTTGATCCTGAACAAGTGCAGGCCTGTTATTAGCTATTTTATTATGCCAACCTTGAGTTGACCTACACGTAGAACAAGTACAGGCTTGCTTGATGACGTCGACGCTGGGTTGATCCTGAACAAGTGCAGGCCTGTTATCAGCTATTTTATTTTGCCAACCTTGAGTTGACCTACACGTAGAACAAGTACAGGCTTGCTTGATGACGTCGACGTTCGGTTGGCCATTAAGAAGTGATGACCTGTTTAATGAGGTCAACTTTGTATTGACCTGTAACAAGTGTTGACTTGCTTGATGACAGCACGTTCGGTTGACCTACAAGTGCCGACCTGTTTGATGACGTCGACGATGGGTTGACCCTGAACAAGTGCAGGCCTGTTAACAACTACTACATGCTGTATTTTATTATGCTAACCTTGAGTTGACCTACACGTAGAACAAGTACAGGCCTGCTTGATGACGTCGACGTTCGGTTGACCATTAAGACGTGATGATCTGTTTATAATGATGACCAACTTTGTGTTGACCTACTAGTAGATCAAGTGTCGACATTGAGCCGTTCAATTATCAGATACAACAATGATGAAGATACATGTAGTGAAAGCTTAATTAAATTTTAGTGGACATGTACATGTGCAGTAGGCCTAGGCTTTCAGAATTATCCCAAGTTTTCTTGAACTTTATTTAGAAGCTGTAGGCCTACATGCATGTACTGTAGTTACATGTATATTTTAAAATGGATAAATTGCTTTTTACAATATTTATTGCTCGTGTATCTAAGTTTAAAATATGGGGATAATAGGATAGTTTACAAACTTTTTAGGGCCTACATGTATATAATGTACTAGTACATGTACTACATTATATGTGGTATCATAAACTTAATTCGCACCCAGCGACAAATAAAGAATGGAAATACTACTGCAGATTGCTTGATTTTTAGGTAATTGCATGCCTTCAAGTATACTTTGTTTAAAAACGCCATGTCTAAGCCACACAGTTGTTTCCATGGATCATTTCTTTCACCAGTTCCTCCATGATAGCCCTATGCTCAGGCTGCTGGATTCCTGCTGCATAAGCCCTAATTTCTGCTGGTTTACTATAGACTATATGCTTTCCCAATTCATCTGTCGCTATTAATGATGCTGGTATAGATAAACCGAAAATTTGCTACTAATGTTGTCCTCTTCAAGAAAGCCTTCGATTTCACGGCTGTTGAAAAACTGAATAAACGATATCTTCTCCACCTTATTGCTTTTCTCAATCTTTCTCATCAAGTTCTTAAAAAGTCCCACCAAAGTTATATATCATGCTCCTTTGGTCTCTTGGTAAGGGCTACATTCAAGAACATTATTCCTGTTTGAGATAGGTGGTTTGGGTTGAAACCTGTCCTATATTTTGCTCCTGTGGCATCCTGGTCCCAATCACAGCCTTTAAACAAGTGTAGGATTTCAAAAAACTTCTGCAGAGTGGGAACAAGATTGTTTTTTATGCTGTCTTCTTCCTTCCGTTTAACTCCAAAGGCATAGCCCGTTGATTGGAATTCGCCATGATAATAGTCCAGTGGATCCATCATCAGGATGATAGAACGAACGCCACGAGGAGAAAATGACATCCAATTAAAAATATCATCCTCTGCTGGTGAAGCACGCCACTCGCCATCTTTTATGTACTGCGGGTACATCTTTACTAAGGTTTTCTTCAAAATTCCCAGCAAGTCTTGATTCTCCTCCAGGAATTCCTTCCATTGAGTAGGCATAACACTAAAAAGTCTTTCTATTTTGCTGTTATAGTTATTTTCTTCTTCCATTTTGTTTTCTTGGTTTAGTTTATATCGACAAAAGGCCACTTATCAGAAGTAGATGGAAAGCCATGGGCAGTATTTAACACTGCTGTATATACATGTAAATGTAATTCAGCACGTTATATCCAAGTTCTTGGAGGCGATGTGCAAGTATTGGTGAATAAGCAAGCTGTAACCACTTTGAGTGAAGAATAATACAGTATAAAAAAACGTCGTTTTTCGCGCAAAACCTTTTAATGTAGCCAGCAAGTACTGGCAGGAAATTCACTTTTGACCCCCCGCATGGCCACTATAGAATCTTCCATAAAGGGGAGCGCTCCGTAGCACAGCAAGTTCCAGGCTGTAATTTAAAATGCATTCTTTTGACGTTGAAAAATGCTAAATTTTGGCAAAAAGGGTTACATAATTCTACTAAATTTATTTAGGGGCGACCCGGGGATGAGACTGATCTTCACACAAAATTTTAGATCTCTAAGACGAGTGAAAGCTGGTTAATAATACAGTATAAAAAAACGTAGTTTTTCGCGTAAAACCTTTTAATGTAGCCAGCAAGTACTGGCAGGAAATT
>JAQGCC010004919.1:0-12319 GCA_034698905.1 Xestoiulus laeticollis
GTGACAGTACTAGTGTTTCATGTTGTCAGAAGCTCTACAATTTTGGAAAGGAATATTTACCAGAATATTTGAAGGTACAATTTATCCAAAACTGTTTAGTTTTTTTTAGATTTTGTAATTTTTTATGGGATTTTGCATGTTTTTTTTAGAGTTGACCATCCCAATGCACAGTATTGACTAGTCTCACTTAACAAAAAATAAAAAACCTAACTAAAAAGTTAAAAAAACAATCTACAAAAATATATTTAAAATCTAAAAAAATCATCCAAAATCTCAAAAAACATGCAAAAACCCATAAAAAAATTACAAAATCTAAGAAAAAAACTAGCAGATGAGATACATTCAAAATATAAAAAAACAAGCAAAAACTCTTAAAAAGTCTAACAAAAACTAAAAAAATATTTACATATATTCAAAATATTTAAAAAAAAAACATCCAAAAACTTATAAAAATTTTAAAAAGTCTAACGAAAACTAAAAAAAAAGAGTATTTTGAAAGTAAAATCCCATATTTTCGAAGAAATGTATTGCATTTGTCCTATATTTTTAACGAAAATGTCTTTTATTTTCCTATAATTTTGCGAAAATGTCCTATAATTCCTATATATATATATATATCCCTCAAAGTGGCTGGGATACCTGCTGTGACGTGTAAATAATTCATGTTTATTTTAATGGATTTAACGTAAAAACCGGAAAGAAGCCTCGGTGCGTTAATTATTAATTCTTTTTTGAGCTCGAGCTTGGGAGTTGGGAGAATCGTTAACATTAGTTTTGGAGAATTCAGGAGCAGACTTACTTTTTTGACTTCAAACGCCCTCCTCGCTTTTTGGTGGTATAAATGTACTTCTTTTAATTGTACATTTATGTGGTATGTGACAACCTTCCACTGCCCTCTGCAGTTGCTTTTCCCAACTTTGGCCATAGCAACTCCCTTCCTCATCTGTTGGTCTAGGTCAGGGGTTCCCAATCTTTTTCAGCCCGAGGCACACTTACAAGTTTAGTATTTTGTCACGGCGTCCTAATTTAGTAAACTTGTTGGTCTGCCAGTTTAAAACTTAAATTATTATTATTTATTGTGAACTCAGTAACTTGTTACATTCTACTTGGTCAAAGGTAATTCTCTTTCTGAACATATTTTGGAACATCTTTTTCAAATTCAAAAATAACCCAAAATGGAACACTGGAGCATGAGCCAAATAATTTATAGAATACTTGCAAGCAGCCTATGCTAAATACAACAAATCCCCCTTTTGCATGCATGTATTTTATCAACAATTCATCCCCAACATCTGAATACAATTATCTAATTTATCCCTAGTAAGATTCTTAGTAAATAAATCTGCCTTTATATTTTCGGAACATACAAATTCATGTTGAATATTTCCTTTTCTTACTTCATCCCTACTAAAATAAAACTTCCTGTTTATGTGTTTTTTTCTTGAATTTTGGCTACAATTTTCAATCCAATTAAAGGCAGATTTGCTGTCTGTTTTAATTTTTAAGGGGAATTTTATAAATTCTGGAAATTCTAATTCATGTACTAAACTTTGTATACATTTGATTTCCCTAATACTCTCACAAATTGCTATCAGTTCTGATTCACAAGTGGATAAAGCTACTAATTCCTGTTTCTTGCTTTTCCAACTAACTAATGAATTTCCGATTTTAATACAATATCCTGAAAATGACTTGGCATCTTTTGTGGAGCACCAGCTTGCATCCGTGCTTGCTTGAATTGGTCCTGTATTTCGATCATAGAATAGTCCATAGTCTTTTGTCCATTGCAAATATCTGTACACTCTTTTTAAGGCTGACAAGTCCCAAGTAGCAAAATGACGTCTTTTTGATGTCATCATATTTGACGACTTAAAAACGTCATTATGACCTAAAATGCTGACGGATAAAAGACGTCATTCAGACCAGTCATAAAGACATTCGGTCAAAGTTCTGTCTTTTTTAGGTCATTTTTCAGTCATTTTGACGTCATTTTTTGGTCTGTTTGACGTCATTATTTGGTTAAAGTTTGTTCTTTTAAAGGTCATTTTTCGGTTACCTTTTGGTCATTTTTTGGTCACCTTTTGGTCATTTTTCGGTCATTTTTTGATTTGTTTGACGTCATTTTTTGGTCACATTTCGGTCTTTTTTTTTTGTCATTTTCAGTCACAATTTGGTCGTTTTGACGTCATTTTATAGTCTTATTTTGATCTTTTTGACGTCATTTTTTGGTATTTGGGACGTTTTTTTTTGGGTCTTATTTTGGTCTTTTTGATGTCATTTAATGGTCTTATTTTGGTCTTAATGACGCTTCATTTGGGTCATTTTTTTAGGTGTCTTTGACATCTTTTTTTGATACTTTTCAATGCATTTTAGGTAATTTTTTGGTCTAGTAGACATTTTTTTTGTCGTTTGCAGCTATTTTTAACGTTCTTTTAAATAGTATTTTCTAAGTTGTTTTTAAGTCTTTAATTTATACATTATTTGTATGCCAATATTGTGATATTGACCATCACTCATAATTTAAACAATGGTGTTTAAAATTTCGAGTGATGGCCAATTTAACATACAAATAATGTTAAAAATAAATAAACAACTTTAAAAAATGTCAAAAATAGCCACCAACAACCAAAAAAACACGTCAAAAAAACTAAAAACGACCTAAAAATACGTTGAAAATTCCCAAAAAAAGGATGTCAAAAAGACCTAGAAATTACTTTAAGAAAAACGTCACAAAGACTGAAAATTGACGTCAAAACAAACCAAAATAAGACAATAAAATGGTATCAAAAAGACCAAATTGTGACTGAAAACGACTTTAACTACAATAAAAAAGTACGTCAATTTTACATCACGCGACAATAAACATCATGAATAGCAGGTGATCCAAATACAAAATATATAGCTGTAAAGTAATGTGATTAAGTCAAAAAACTGAATCAATTATTTATTTTAACGTATAACACTTTTTATTAAAAAAACTTTTAATGTACATATTTGAACTATTGTGTGACTTGAACTTTGATCAAATCGCGATTATCAGAAAGAAATAGTGTCAACGAACTGAAAAAAAAAATTCATAGAAAATGAGCTGTTGATTTATTCATTATGAATTCCATGCGTATTCAACGGAGGATTAAGATGTTTCCGGAAATCCAATTGTCCTTAATCTGCGGGTAATTTCCACCTGTAGACAAATTAAATTATACAGAAAATATTTAAAAAGAATTACAAATTGATACAGTAAAAAGTATTTTAATAGATCTTACCATATTTTGATAAAGTTTTGCAGTTCTCTAAATGTCCTAAACCCGTTATCCAATAGAATATGTTGCTGATTTAAGTTGCAGTGCATCAAAGCCTGATGTCCATTAAATCTGCAAATCAATAAAAACAAAGCATCGTTAAAATACTCAAAATCAATACATTTTCAATTGTGGCACTATAATAAATACCTGTAATACCCTTGCTCAGAATTATGAACTCTAAAATGAATTTCAAGCTCATAAATGGCCCCAAAATTGCATTTCGAGCCCAGAAATGCACCCAAAAATGCATTTTGAGCCCATAAATGCCCTCAAAAATGCATTTCAAGCCTAACAATGCACCCAAAAATGCATTTTGAGTTAAGCAATGCACTCTAAAATTAATTTCAAGTCCATAATTTAAATGCCCTTAAAATTTTGATTTCTGAAATTGTACATATCTCGTTTTGTCAATGAAATTGGATAGAATTAGAAAGAAGTAGGCCTATGTTCAATGGTAATTACCATTAAACATAGGCCTCTTCCTTTGTGTGAAGTCATAAAAATGCCCATAAAATGGTCCCAAGAGTTGGCCTGCTGCTCTAAAAATGGCCCTTGTCTTTTAAAGTTAAAATTTGAAAAATATAAATAAATATTCCTTACCTTACACAGATTTTCCTCAAGTTTCCTTTTTTCTTCAAAATATGTCGTTTATTCTTCCTTAATTTGCTATATGAAGACTGCATCTATGACTGCATGGGGGGACACAATAGCTGTTACTAAAAAAAACTGTTGGGTTTTTGAAAGTTCCTCTGTTTTGTGATTGGTTGAAATATTTCAACTAATCACTTGTTAGTCATTTTTTGGTCTTAAAATGACAAAAAATGACCATTTTTAAGTTATCCATTTAAATTGTCTTTTTTTGGTCTGGAAATGATCACAAACGACCTTATTGTTATAGATAACATTGTTGAGAGTCATCATCCTGTAATAAACTGATCAAATGATTAATAGTTCATTTCAGGTCAATTTTCGGTCCGCAAAGTGACGTCTTTATGACGTCATTTTACTGACCAAAAAAATACCATTTTTAAATTCTCCAGCAAATTTTGTTTTGGTCTGGAAATGATAAAAACGACCTTATTTTTAGTCAACATTGGTGACTGTCATCATGCTATAATAAATAAAATGACCAAAAATAATCATTTTTTACTTCAGGTCAACATTTAGTCGAAAAAATGACGTCTTAAAGTCGTGAAATGCATAATCCTGTGATAAATTGACCGAAAATTATCAATATTTAAGTTAAGGTCAATATTTGGTTAGCAAAATGACGTCTTAAAGACGCCATTTTTAGTCAGTTTTAGATGCTGACTGATTTGCGACTTTATGACCTAAAAAAGACGTCTTAAAGACGTCATTTTTTGGTCTTGTGCTACTTTGGGGTGGATTTGTTTTGGATTCTTGCTATAATGGGAAAGTTGACTGACATTGTAGGAAATATCTGGCCTTGCTCCAATGGCCAAATACTTCAATGATCCAACCATTTCTTGGTATTCTTTTTGATCAACTTGCTTTGATTCCTCATAAACGTCCAAATCTTGACGAGGATCACCTGGTGTTTTCACTGCATTACAATCTACAAGTCCAAATCTACTCAAGATCTTTTCCACGTGCTTTCTTTGAGATAGTTCAAATCCAACTTCTGTTTCTTTGATCATCAGTCCCAGAAAAAATCCACAACCTGTAGTTTCTTTCAGTATAAAATGCTTTCTCATTTCACTTATTTTTTCTTCAATAATGCTGTCACTTGTCCCTAGAACAAAATTGTCATCAACATAGACACCCATGAAAAATAGTTCTTTTCCCTTTTGGAACTTGTAGATGCATGGATCACTGTCTAATCTTTGAAGCCCAATTTCTGTTAATATTTTGCTGAGTTTATTGCTCCAGCAATGTCCAGAATGTGGCAGTCCATATAAACTTTTCCTTAGTTTACAAATCAGGTTTTCTTTTCCTGGCTTGATATATCCCTCTGGTTGTTGCATATATACTGTTTCTTTTAAGTCCCCATGTAGGTATGCAGTTTTTACATCAAACATCTTTACTTTTAAGTTTCTCTGTGCGGCAATAATTCCATTTTGATTACTGGCGCAAACGATTCCTCATAATCAATCCCTGGTCTCTGGTTACATCCAACTGCAACTAGCCTTGCCTTGTATTTTTCAATATAACCATCTGGATTTTCTTTTGTGGTTAATATCCATTTGCTTTTGATGACTTTTTCTTTACCAGTTATTGAAACCAGTTCCCACACCTTGTGTACCTGCAACGACTGTATTTCTTCATCCATTGCATTTACCCAATTTTCTTTATTCTTTGAATTCATTGCCTCTTGCATTGTATTTGGGTTGTTTACAGCACAATTGACTGTATTTTCCATTTGTTTTGCTTTCAATTTTTCAGAACGTCTTGCTCCTTCTTATACCAGCTTTTCTTCATTCTGTTGTCTTTCTTGTAAATGTCAATTTCGTAATACCTCGATAGTTTCACCTTGCTTCCGACCTGGTTTCTTTGGTTCTCTGTTCTGTTCAACTTCCTCTGGTTGAAGATCTTGCACTACATTTTGTTGTGGTACTGTTTGCTTTTCCTGTTAAAGATCTGGAATTTCATCCAGTGGAAGTTCTTGTATCTCCCTCTCCAAAATTTTATTTTGTATTCATCAGCAACTTTGCCCCCTTTTGGCCCTCATCAAACTTTGTTGTTCTGACATCTCGAATCTCTTTGTCTTTAGGTTCGTAAATCCGATAGGGTTTTCTACACTTGGAATATCCCATAAAAATTCCTTTGCTTGCTTTTGCTTCAAGCTTATTTCTTTTAACCTGAGGATTGTAAAAGTATGCAACACAGCCAAACAGTCAAAAATGATTAATATTTGGGGGTTTCCCTGTCCTTTTTTCAATAGGTGTTTTCAACATATCATTTTTGGTTGGAGTACAGTTCTTTATATATGATGCTGTTGAAATTGCTTCGGCCCAAAACTCTAATGGAAGTTCTGCATCAATTAGCATTGTTCTTGCATTGTCTAATAAAGTACGATTTACCCTTTCTGCAACTCCGTTGCTTTGTGGCGAGTATAATAGTCTTTTGGTGTCGAATTCCTTCTTTTTCGAACAGTTCAAAGAATCGTTTGTTCACAAATTCTAATTCGTTATCTCAACGAACACTCTTTATCTTTGAGTTTAACTCATTTTCGTACCTATTCTTAAATGCTTTGAAAAAATTAAATGCCTCATTTTTTGTTTTTAAGAAATAAACAAATATATGTCTACTGAAAGAATCAATTAGTACGTATAAGTATTTTGCCCCACCAAGAGAACCCTTTGGCATTGGTCCACATAAATCCATGTGGATCAATGGCACATTCCTCATCCAGTCTTTTGGATGGTTTTTGGATCATTTTGCCCAAAATGCATGGTTCGCACAAATTCAGTTTTTTATCTTTAAAGTCTAATCCTCGTACCATCTTGTTTCTTTTCATCTGGTCAAGGTATTCTTCGTTGATATGTCCGAGTCTTTTATGCCAAAATTCTTTATCTGAAACTTGTTGTGGTTTCTCTTTAGATAATGTTAACGGACATGTTACCTTACAATCGCTGATCTTCTCCAAATTCCCTGTTTAAGGCTTTGTCTCCGGGTTAAACATTCTGTTGTTTTCAAAGGCTTCCTCCATGAGTTTGCCATCTCGATTCCAAATTTGCGCACCATTTTCTTTACTAAAGGTTACTTTGTTACCTTGTTTCATCAGGCTCTTCATTGACAAAAAATATGCACATAATTGCGACACATATAAAACATCTCTTATGCAAATCTCTCTGTTGCCTTCTGATGTTGTAACTTGTACTTTCACGTCACCTTTGGCTTCTGCAGATATTGAACGACCCTTTTCTTATTAACTTTACTTCACTTTTAAAATTGACTGTGTTAGTCATCCAATCTCACCTTGGAGTCATATGTACAGAACATCCAGAATCAAACGTCCACAGTTCCACGTCTTGGTTGTTATGAAAAGCTCCAGCTTTTCACATGTTGCATTCCACGAACTTTCGGAACCATTTGCAACTTGAGCTTTTACAAATGATTTATATTTTTGTAGGAATTTTTATCTTTCCCTTTTGTTTCAGTCAAATTATCTTTACGATGTCAACAATTCTTTGCAATATGCCCCGGTTTGACGCATATAAAACAATTCTTATCTCTAAGAGGTATAAAATTTTTTTTGCGTTTTTGATGTCCATTGTAGGCCTTGTAAACTTGTCTTGGTTTGACTGGGATGACACTTTTTGTAGAAAATCTATTTTCCTCCTCGCAAAGTGTTTGTTGTACATCTTTTAAATTCTCTGTGGTCTTAACACGGAAGCCACATTTTCAAATTTTTTATTCAGTCCTCGAACTACATGAAAAACGAGTTCTCTTGTTAAAATTACTTGCCCTAATGCTGCACTTGTTGCAATTGTTCTTGTTCTTGTAACATAGGAGTCCAATTTCCCCATTTTTCATCTTGATGTTTTTAAGTTCCAAGTAGGTATCAATCTTTTTATCTTCGATGTTGCAAGCATGAATTCTTTTTAATTCATTCCATGCAACTTTGGCTCTTGTTTCACCAATAAATAATCCAGCCAATTCCTCTGACAATGTCACAATAATTGTTCCAAATGATTCATCATTCTTAGTTTCCCATTCAGTTCGAATGTCATCATCCACATCTGCATCTGGTTCAGGATCTTCAATAACTGTTTTAAACAGTTTTCTACTTTATAAAATTGCACTCACTTTTAGCTCCCAAATGTGATAATTGTTCCCTGTTAGGAGATCAATCCTGCTCAGTTATATGGAATTAAAATTGGCAATCTTTCTTCTTTTCTTGTTTAAGAAATAACCAATTTTTTGCTTAAAAATCACACTATATTGGCATAACCACGCTCTGCTACCAATTTGTTGGTCTGCTAGTTGTTTAAAACTCAAATTATTATTATTTATTGTGAACTCAGTAACTTGTTACATCCTACTTGGTCAAAGGTAATTCTCTTTCTGAACATATTTTGGAACATCTTTTTCAAATTCAAAAATAACCCAAAATGGAACACTGGAGCATGTTTCAAAGCATGAGCCAATTATAGAATACTTGCATGCAGCCTATGCTAAATACAACAAAACTACTTGGAATAGATATAGAATAGATATAAAATATATCTATTTTATAGTCGAAAAATAGGTACCTACAGTAATAGTAGTTAGGTAGATAGGCACAAAAATTAAGACATCCACAATATGCAATTGAGTTTTATAATATTTATAAGAATTCAGAATTGAAACAGAACAGCAAAAAGGGCGCCGCGGTGCACACTTTGGGAACCCCTGGTCTAGGTTATGTTTCTGAAACACCCCCTTTCCTTTGGGTAAATTTCATGACCACAACATGCATATTTTCTAAATCAAATTCTGGGAAAAAAATTTGCTAAAGCTACTGTGTTCCTAGATCTAGCGCAGAACTTCCAGGTTTTTTTTATGAAAACGTCTGGTTATTTTTAAAATTTATAAATTAGAATTTTTTAAACACTTCGCGAATGCTTTGCATTGTCTTGCTGTCATCTGGTGTAAGCTATTTATGGCAATTTATCGTCACGTTTCGAAAAAGTATTGATTACTTGCATAATATTAAAGAGACTGCTGTGAAATGTATTTATGTTATAGCTAGATAAATAATTCACGCTTTAAAATTAAAATACACATTTTAACTGGTAGAAATAATTTGCTGATTTCGTTACAAAATTAAAATTCCGAAAAACGCCTGTAGCTGACACCAGGTTGCACGTGTGACGTTAAACGTCACACGTGCAACTTATTCTTATTCTTTTTTATTAAATTTAAAATTTAAGGGCTATTTTCACAAAAAAACCTGGAAGTTTATGAAAAAACCTGGAAGTAACTTATTCTTTTTTATTAAATTTAAAATTTAAGGGCTATTTTCACAAAAAAACCTGGAAGTTTATGAAAAAACCTGGAAGTAACTTATTCTTTTTTATTAAATTTAAAATTTAAGGGCCATTTTCACAAAAAAACCTGGAAGTTTATGAAAAAACCTGTAAGCAACTTATTCTTTTTTATTAAATTTAAAATTTAAGGGCCATTTTCACAAAAAAACTTGGAAGTTCTGCACTAGTTCTATGAACACAGCATTTTTAGAAATTTATTTCCCCCAGAATTTTATTAAGAAAATGCGCTTTCTTGGTCAAGAAATTTACCCATAGGAAAGTGTGTTTCGTTCCCCCTGAAGCATGTATTGTTTGATGGCTTGCAGGATTCGATCTGTCTCGTCTAACGGTTGAACATGTTTGAACGCATCTAAACATGTCTGAACGTGTCTAAACGCATTTGAACAAATTCGAACTTGATTGAACACGTCCAATTAACGCGTTTAATAACGGATTGTTGACACGTATTTCAGTAATTACTATTGATATTGAATTTTTTGATATATCTATAATTTATGAGATATGACTAGCCACTGCCGTTGTTAGGCCTAAGGCTCTGTACATCAATAACGTCAACTAAATTTGGCCAAAAATTCCCCCCTTCGCCCCATCAAATTAACACTAGTCATTTGAGTTACCCCCTCTATACATGTATGCCTATAAGTTAAATAAATTTGTCTAAACACGTAAATATGTATTGGCGCGGATCCTGGATACTAAGGGACATTTTCTTAATTATTTTATTCTATTGAAGAGAGGGAGTGAGAGCGTCTGTGAAAATCAAATTCCTTGTTTTCCCCCTATTGTCAACTATAGCAGCAACGTTTTCACTACAATCAGCTGTTGACGTCAATTATGGAAGGCTCCATTAATAACAAGTTAGCTTAATAGTGGATATTAAGCCAGGTGAGGAAAAATGGTAAAATTCCCTGAAAAGTAGGGTATGTCCAACTCCCACACTAAAGTTTAACTTTTAACCATGAAGATATTTATTTTACAGTGAAATACAGTAGAGCTGTAAAACTGTGTGGTGAACATAAGCATAATGAAATGAGAGTTGAAGTCTGAGACTTCTGCTAGCTGCTCCTTAAATATACGGAAAGCTAAGTTTCTAAACCAATGGGAATGTACCTTTGTTAAGGACAGGGCCACAAACACAAAGCTAGGGGACCTGACCCAAAACCAAACCCAAATGGTAACAGGAAATTAACGTAAGGACATGTACGTAATTGTTTGATTCTCTCACTTTCAGGTTTTGTGCATGTGCGCATGGGACATGCATGTACATTTGTTTGGTTGCATGTGCTTTTATGTTTTGCACATGCGGTTGATAATTTGAATTTGAAAAAAAGAGTTTTTTGTTCTCAATTTTGAAAGCAATAAGAAAAGTTGAATTAAAGTGCATCAACTCATTTGTGTGAAAACTAAGACAAAATAAGGAATAGCAGTGGGTCCACCTGTGTCGGGTAGACATAGACGCAGGGCCACAACATTTTTTGGAGGTTCTACAGAGATTCCTATTGGACTTAGTGCAATTTGAAGACTTAATCGGATTCTGAATTCATTCTGCGGACAATGGAACGGCTTAAAAAGGCTAGGACACCAGTCAGGGCAGGAATGACCAGGACATTAAGTGAAATAGAGTTGGAGTTGCTGAAATTAGACCCAGATAAGACTATGCTGGAGCATAAAACTAAGAAAATGAAAAAGCTAATGGAAGAAGTGTCAGAACTAAATGACAAAATTAAGGAAATCATGCTGGACAATGAAGATAGTGATGAACTTTATGCAGAAGAATTACAAGTAAATGAAGAATATGAAGACAAAGCAAGTTTAGTGATTCTGAAGGAGGAAAAATACTGCATCCAAGTAATCCCATCGCAATTGAACTGTCCTGTGCCAGTGATTTTAAAAGAAACTTTAAGCTGCCGAAAATTGAATTAAAGAAGTTTAACGGAGAACCATTGAAATGGCTTGGTTGGTGGGCCCAGTTCTCCAAGATCCACGAAGATGAAACTTTGCATGAAACGGATTAGTTTCAATACTTAAGTCAAGCAATGGTGGATGGAACTCGTGCTCGAAAGTTAGTGGACACATATCCACAAACCGTTGGAAATTACCCTAAAGTAATTGAAGCGCTAAAGGACAGATTCGGAGATAGGGTAATTCTCTCGGAAGTATACGTTAGACAACTTTTGAAGATGGTGCTTCTTAACAAAAACGCAGATGAAAATGTGAACCTTTCAAGCTTATACGACGACCTTAAATCTCACATCCGTGCTCTTGAGACGTTGGGAGTGACTGCAAGTTCAAGTTCCATATTTCTTTATCCGTTGGTTGAGTCAAGTTTGCCGGAAGAAATAGTGAAAGTGTGGCAACAAAGCACTATTTGACCTATTGAAGTTTCTCAAATATGAGGGAAAAGGAGCCGAAAGATTATCTTGCGTACGAGCCAGCTTAGAAGATTCAACTTCGAAAAAGACTAAAAAGAATAAAATAAAAGAAGATGTCCCAACAGTTGCAAGCTTGCATGTAGGACAAAAAGACATTTGCATATTTTGTCAAAAACCCAATCACAGCAGTGCAGTTTGCTTTAAAGCAAAGAACATGACTATGGATGAAAGAAAAAATGTAGTAAGGGAAAGTCGCTCTTGTTTTGCCTGTTTAAAGAGAGGACACAGCTTCAAGATGTGTAGATCTCAGCTTCGATGTTCAATTTGTGGACGAAAACATTATGAGATCTTGTGTCCTGGAAGTGTCCGTGAGAATCAAAGAAGTTCGGATGAAGTTCCGGGACACACTGAAGGTGAAAAGACGACGAAAACTACTACTACAAATATAAGCGGAGCATCCAGTGGAGGTCAAGTTTTGATGAAAACTGTTCGTGTACTGGTGAAAGGAACAAACGGAATTGAAGCAAATGCTCGATTGTTGTTCGATGAAGGGAGCCAGAAAAGCTACATTAAAACATCATTAGCAGAAAATTTAATGTGCCCCGTATTAGAAGAATTTCGTCAACAAAACAATTTGTTCGGAGGACAT
>JAQGCC010004920.1:0-12318 GCA_034698905.1 Xestoiulus laeticollis
ATCAGGGGTGACATGGGGGAATTTAACAATCTAACAAAATCGCATGGCCTCATTTATGGACATCCCCTTGGTGCCATTAAATAACAGTAGTAATACTATTTTGTAAATAACTATTTTAAATTATTTTAAATCTATCATAAAACCACATCGTAATTATGGTCACATACTACATGCTGCAATATTCTTTCAAATTCAATTGCCACTTAAGGCAAGCGTTTGTCGACATTAGCTGTAGCCTACATGTAGTTTGTAAGTTCATGTACATACATTATAATTTCCTTTACGTTGAATAATATAATACGATTGATCTGTTACTATGCATCTAACTTACAGTTTCAGACACTGTGATTTGGTGCAGTTGCATGGCTTTCTTGGTCTCACTCCATCAGGTTCCAGTGACGTTCTTCTTAAGCAGCAAAACAAATGATAAATTTCAATTCAATGAACAAGTCGAGCGATTAAAAACAATCAAAAATCGAGCATAGAAAATAAAAAAAACTTACCCATTGATTTGATGCTTAGCAGAGCTAAGACTTTGATTCCTTTCAAGAGAAGCAGGTGGAGGTGGTAACGAGGAAGCGGTTGTTTTTGTTGGCCCACTACTCTGCTGAGCAGGCAACTTCACTGAAAGATTGCTCGTTTGGCTCGATGGTGGTGCAGAAACCGTACTTGCAATGCTAGTAGGTGCAGAATGCCCTTGGGCTACCTGCGACTGAAATTGTGTAACATATTGAGCGGGCACCATCACGATGTTGCTGAGGTTACCAGTAGGCGAGAAAAGGGTGGTGCCAGGCGGAAGTTGGGCTAAGGCGTTAGCAGGAACAGCGATGCTGCCTGATGAGGGACGAATCTGAGTTACGTTGGTTACATTCGATGCCGGTATAAGAATCCGTTGTCCTGCTGTTAAATGTTTCGAAGCCACCTAATTGAAAAATACCTTTTAAATTAGTTTCGTTCAAGGAATTTATTTTCTACTACAATAGACAATTAGACTATGAACAAGTACGATCGGTTGCTAATTTACCATTGGCTGACCAATAAGTTGGCCTGATGTTGCCGATCCAATGGGCACAGCAATTTTTAGCTGACTGGCATTGGTAACCTGCACTTGTGAACCAACGGTTGATGATAAAGCTGCAGGAGCGATTGGCCTGGCAACTGCTGTAAGTGTTTGGGTCTTGCCACCTAAATAACAACGAAGTACGTTTCAGCTGTAATGAAGGTGCAAATAAAATTACAATACCAATTATTAAATACTTGCCTAGAGAAGTAGCCCCTGATGTAGGTGCTGAAACAAGTCTAATGTAGGAAAATTTACTGCCAGGCACTTGAATTGGTTGAACGCCGGCGGACGAAGCCACAGTTATGTGCTTAATAGTAGATCCAGTGCTGTTCAAAGCGCCAGCAGAGGTTACGGCTGTAATGGTTCCTGGTTTAAGTGACACCTAGTAAAAGATATATCATGAAATCTCCAAAAATTCAAAAGCAGAGCAATCCTACATTTCCAATGAGGAAAATATTTTAAATATTCGCACTGTTTGTGGCGCAGCTTGCTTGAAAACCAACTTTGACGGAGACACTGCAATGGTTCCAAGTTTAGGTGCAGTTGTGGTCATTGTATTGGTGGAAAGACCGGTCAAGGCAGTCAGGATTCCTGCTTTTGTTATGAACTGTGTGTTTGATCCAAGTGGTGCAGGCGCTATTTTCTGTGGTGATTTTCCAACTGATACAGGGATCATTATTTTGGTTGGGGTCTTTGGCGATAGAGCAATCTTGCTTACCATAATTGTTTGCTATAAGAAAAGCGCTTTAATTATAACGACAGAAACAATATATATGTACAGCAATACTTGAGCATTGCAAAGATGATGCATTCGTTAGGTTAAGAAGAAATGAAAAAAAAAAAAAAAGTTGGGCCATCTGCTGGGAGTCGTCTTTACTATTACACTGTACTTCAACAGGTGCAATAACTCTAAGAAAAAAGAAATCTACTATTCTTGCACAGGGCCCCGCAACAGCTAACGTCGTCACTATGAACTATTTAATTTGACTTTGATCGGTTATTTGCAATGCTATTCAACTGAGTTACAGTACATGTAGCTATCAATATTGTAAACATGTATGTTTTGACTGAGTGAGTGGGAATTAAGGGCACAAATGCAATTTAGGCCATAGAGCGACCACCGAGGACCAGTGGTAAGAATGATCACTGAAGTGAGGATACAATGGATAAAGAAATACTGAACCAAAACGGCTATAAATAGGCTAAAGAGTTGCCAGAAGTTATGTTTTGAAAATTCTTTGACTCATAACCTGTAAGCTAGAAACATTACATGTACCTCTGTTAAATACGAAATGAACTGATTACAACAGCATCTTACATATTCAAAATCATTAATGTAGCTGAATTTAGAAATTAATATCTGCCCTACATAACCTTTTACTATAATTTTGATGTAGGCTAATAGATCATTTATACCTATAAACTTTTGTCACCCTAGGTTGAATAATTTGTTTGTGATGAGCACAAAAAAAAAAAATTAATGTGTCAACTTTTTTTTGCAGGTCAGGGAAATACGCAAGGTGATAGGAAGTTATTTTAGAAATAGGAACATGGCTGTGGCCGATTTTTAGAGGAACTATCTCAACATTTTTCTGGAAACCACAATAAGACGGGTCAGTCGACCTGACTCAAGTTTCAAACCCAGCATTGCCAAGTGGTAGCATAATCGTTAAGGCCAACCACCTTTCTAAATTCACAATTTGAACACATAAGTACATTTATCTATGTATTGATTATAGTGACAAGAACCCAATTAAAGCATTCTTAACAGTGTTTGAAATAATGGAAACTTGTATACATGTACACATCTCCATAAGCATCCCTGTGACACCTTAATTCGAATAATGTTATGGATTGTTTTCATAGGTAATTAAACTTTCAGACTTTATAATTATTCTTACCTGTTGTTTTGTTGGGGTAGTAGGGATCGCAGTAAAGATTTGTGATTTCATGGGCGAGCTTAAACCAGCCTGAGTCAAGGTGACGGTCTTACTTGTTGTCCCAATGCTTCCTTGAGCTGGTCCAGATGCCACAAGTTTCATATTTTGTGGCAGTCCTGCTATGAGGGCATTAGGGCCAGCAGAAGCCACGGCAGCAGCCAAGGGTGTGCCGGGAGCAATTGACACCGACTGCGTAGAAGACTGGCCGGTAATTGGATTGCTGGTGATAATAACTTTAGTGATGGTGTTGCCACTGCCAGATACATTGCCAAGAACGTGACTTTTCATGACAGCCGCCGCAAGTGCCTTGGGATCGATTACATCTTTTGAGGTGCAAGTAATGACAGGTTTGGATGCGCCACTACCAGCCACAGTAGAAATTGGATTTGTGGTGGTAAATATCAGCCTGCTGATGGAATCACCACTGCCAGACGCCACCGTTGTCACACTAATGCCGCCGGTACGATTCGGAATAATATAGATCGGCTTTAGAACTTTAGGGGGCTCTGGGACAACTTCCTGGGTTGCCGAAACAATCACTTCTGCCACTTCAGTTCCATCTGAACATGTAGTGACCATACTATCAGTAACTACCTCATGTCCCACTATCTCTTCCTCAATTACCTCTTCTTCTACTACAGGTTCAGGAGTGGGGGCAGATGCTGGAGGCGTCTGAGATTCCACAACCACATCGTGTAGAACAGGGCACACATCTTCTGAATTGACAACTTTAAATGTAGAGCTTGAAGAATTGATAATAGTGGTTGTCTCAATTTCAGCAACAGAAACGTCCAAAGTCCGATCCAATTTGAAGCCATCCACGACATTTTCAACTCCGGAGACGTCATCTGATATCACCGAGCCAATCCGTTCTAATTCTGCTTGAATATTCGCTAATGCTTCTAGGTCATGGGAGGTGAGCTGCGAAGAGGAATCACTGGCTGATAAAGCCATGACTCCATTGTCCATCTGCGGAAACACAACCTCATTAACGTTGATATCTGAGGATTCCAGTTTGGCAGATTAGTGGTAGTCGCACAAAACAATTTTGGTGGAACAACGAAATTCCACAGTAACAGAGACGAGTTTCAGCAATACAGGTACTGAAAATAAAGTAACAACAGCCGTCTTAAACTTTTAATATAAATTTTACGGTAACATTAATGCATAAGATATGTGTAGTCAGATTACAGAATAAATCTAAAGCCTGCTTTACACTCATGGTAAGACAAGACAATGACGCGCTCCACACTCTCGTGTTGGCGTATTCCCAGGCAGTCTCGCCATGAGTGAGGAGCCGGCTTAAGGCTATTTCGTCATAGGCCATAATTGCATTTGTGACTTAGCCTAGGACCTAATCATTTAAATCAAAAATGACAACATTTAATGATAAGTCAAAAATGAAAAATTTTAAAAACCTGCAAGTTTTACAAGATCACTATTGTTGAAACGATTTTAGTTATCACACATGTTTGGAAATTTTGCTATTCCCAATAAATGATAGTTGAAAAACAAGTGTAACAACATTTTTATACAGTATCTCAATAACTCTTCAAAGAGAACGCAAACTATTTAAAACATTCTATTTTTTCAAACCTCAAAGAATAATTAAATCTTCATGTGCGACGCATATGCTGGTGCACATGCAGGTCGCCACACATGTATACATTTATAATGAAAACATTGATGGGACATTCCAAATGTATTAAGACATTTTTAATGACATGGTTTTCAGCTTTCTGATTACAATATTCTGACTTTCAACTGTCCTCATAGTAAAGAATGAAGATCCTTATGAAGATAGATATGAGCGCAATATCACAATGGTTATGCACAACCCTTCCACACAGGTGTAGAAAATAATTGAAACCATAACCAGGGTAATTAATTTTTTTTTAAATATCCGCCTCACAAATGAGAACAAAATCTCTTGCAGTGAACTTATACTGTTCAATGTTAACATTGCCGGCAGAGTAGGCAATCGCCTATGAACCCCGCAGCTGCGATAACGAATAAGGCAGGGGTTCCCAATCTTTTTCAGCCCGCGGCGCACTTACAAGTTTAGTATTTTGTCACGGCGCCCTACTTTAGTCGAAAGAAATAGGTAGGCCTACTTACAATAACAGTAGTTAGGTAAATAGGCACATAAATTAAAACATCCACAATATGAAATTGAGTTTTATATAGTTACCCGCGAATATTTGTGGTTTCGGATAATGATAGAGGATCGACTCACGGCGCCCCTCTTTACTTTCTACGGCGCACCAGGGCGCCGCGGCGCACACTTTGGGAGCCCCTGGAATAAGGCCTGATGACAAGCATTGACAGAGTCAGACATCAAGTGTTGATTTGTCCCTCCGGTTGTTTTAATATGTGAATTTTTTTAAAAACAATAATCTGTCTGTCTGGTTACATGTAATAAAGTTGTTGGTTAGAGAAGGGCCCCAAGATTTCGATTGCCTAGGCACCTTCACAGGGCTTACCCTGGCACTGAATATTACAACACTTGTTTGCCAACTTTACCTACTCACTGAGGCACCTTGCCAGTCTAATTTATCAGGTAAGCTGACAGCTTTCAATATTAGGCCTATTTGAATACATTCTTTGTTTGTCTGGAGAATTTTTTTTTTGGAGGACCCCGGATTTCAAATATAGTAATGCATAGGCTACATGTATATACATTAGCGTTTCATAAAGTACATGTTCTGTTATTTTCCCATGAAGAATAGGCCTACTATACATGTATATACATATGGAACCTAAAAAAGTTCCAGACTTCCATGACGAAATAGTAATTAGTAGGCTAACCAAGAGCTATCTATATAGATGCTATAATTTATTTACCAGAGCTGCATATCCTGAAGAATTCAAAGTAATATGTAATATGTTATGGATGAGTGGTAAGCACATTACACATGTACAGAAAAGTAGCCTATGCTGGCTCGTGCAAGTAGTTAAGGATGATATAATAGGAACAAATAGACAAATGCAAAAACAATGAATAGACCTATGGGTACTAATATTAGGCACTTGGACATTAAAGCAAATCATACTAACAATCATAGCCTGCTGTCCTACTTTTTCAAGATGCTGTGAAAACACTTTAGAACCTTGTAGTACTGTTTATATCGTCTTAATTATCGTCAATCGCATGCAAACCTGAATTTTTTAAATGCATGGCTACATGTGTATACTTCGCCTCATGCTTGTCTATTATGCCATGAAGCAGATCACTAAAATGTCTTTGAAGATTCATTAATCAATGAATTATTAGGATAGGAAATGCAAAATCTGAATTAAACAAGTTTAAGAATTATAAACAAACTAAACATTATATTATTAATGCAATCATGAAAGAAGTGAAAATAGCAATCTTCAATAACAAGACGATATTGAAGGTCGATTATGAATACAATGTCTTAGCAACAATGAAGTCATTTGCAACGCTTTCACTTTTTATATTTGTATATTTATATACCCTTGAATTTTCATAGGAATAAATATTCTAAAGATTCGAAACTGAGATGAAAGAAAATTGGTTGTAATAGAAGACCATTTGCAGGTTAGGCTCAAACGTGGCGACGTCAGCTTGAATGACGCGCCATTTTTGCTTGGAAAATCAGGGAAATTTGAAATATGCATCCCTTTCAGCTTTTTCATTCAATTTTCTTACCATGAAGATCACTACGAAGGTCATAAATCGTCGAAGAACATGTCCATATCCACAGTAGTGATTCATAAGATAGAAAGGCAGGGAAACGATGGCATTTACGGTAGCATTATTTGGGATAATTTCCAGGCTGCGTTCGAATCAAGCGTACGGCCATCCCACGACATTGGCTCGCTTTTTTCAAATGAATAACATCTCCCAGCTTTAGTCAAACGATGCACTATCACTTCATCGCTTCTCTTTCTATTAATATTCACCTTAGTTTATCTGATTTCTGAAGAAAAACGGCAAAACTAATTCGTTTGTTTTAAAATTTCCCTCGGTTTCCCGTTAAACTACAGCCATTCCAAGTGCACTTGAGCAGCTCAAGATTCGGACATCCTTAATGACTCTGCTAGTTAAAAATAGCGTTATTTTAGAAATACATGTATTATATGGTACCATTCGATAGAAATGAATAATAAACACTTATTATTATTTTTTTGTATTAGAAAAAAATAAGTAAAGGTTCAAATTATAATAAAATATTAATTTTTGAACCGAAATAATACACAAGAGTGCTTTCAGTGTGACAAAATACTAGGGATAATAGTTTTAATGGGATATTATATAGCTTAAATTTAAAACAAAAACTAAAGATATAAAAAGAATAGTAATCTTTTACTTAAAATAAACATATTTATTAAATACGGTTATGTGAAATTTTTTTCAACAAAATATATAAGCGTGTCCAGCTTTGTTATCCCAGGAAGTTTCATTTTTTAATCGACAGCATTAAATAACCGGATATCCATACTTGGAGGGAAGGTTTAGTAGGGTTGCTGTGAAAAATCTGAATGCGACATAAAATAGTTCGCAATAAAAAATCCTATAACAAATTTAATGAGATAACTCCTAAAACGTCAAGTATAAATTATCAATGGGGGAATCTTTTTCAAAGTAATCATGTGATAGGTAATTGTCACTCACTATTTTTAAAAATATTCACTTACATTACCCTCGCAACTCAAATTCAAATAGTAAAATACGAAAATGGCGGCTCCCGTAAGACAACAACTTGCGAATTTAAGCAATCTTGGAGGTTCTCATAAAGATCAGGCTGATAAGTAAGTCAAAATAATACTACATCAGTAATTCAGAAGCATATTTAAAACGTTTCAAATGGCCATACATTATGATTGGCCACTGCTAAAAATTTTGTTCAGATCGCGTCGTCTGATTATATGAAATTTGTGTAGCTGTACGTACAGCACATTTTAGTCAATTTTGTATTTTTTGAAAAAAACTTTAGATATCGTGGAGTATTAGAAATTGTGCTGAAATCGACAGGAGAAGAATTAATTGAAGGCTTGAAGGTTTTCATCGAAGCTAGTGAGTATAATATGTAACGCAGTAAATGAATGGCATATACATGTACATGTATGCTTTACTTGTTTACACTTTTCAGCTGATAGATTAAAATGTGTTATTTTTTTTCATTTATAGTTGTTAATGAAAATGTCAGTTTGGTAATATCCCGGCAAGTGCTTACCGATGTTGGAAGCCACCTTACTAAACTCAGTGATGATATTTCCAAACAAGTATCACATTTTACATTGGAGAAAGTTCAACCTCGAGTAATATCATTTGAGGAGCAGGTTGGTATTGAATGAAATTTACTGGGCTTAAAAGTTAAGGTTAACATCAATACAAGGATTACCCAAGCTTTGGCTATTTTTTATTTTTAAGAACTACATAATTGCAAAGTTTATTTTCTTCTTTATATTTTGTATTTTTCGGTTTTCCCTTTGGCACGATACGGTAAAAACAGCGTGAAGCATGAGCTTAGGCATGGCCTTGAAATGCAGCATTTCGATTGGGTAATCTGAAATTCCCGCCATCGGGAAAGCAATCTAACCACTACATTTCATGGTCATGCCATGCTCTACGCTGTTCTTACCCTTACGGTACGGTTTGTGTAGTGCGGCTTGCGATTTTAGCTAGTTTTGACTGCTGCCGAACGCAGTTGCAAGTAGGCTGCAGTGGTGTTTTTTTGTCATGCGGCTAAGAGTCGCCGATTCATTTGTGACGTTTTCCCATTGTGAAGTAAACACATGCGTAGTAGACGATTTTTTCCCATTTCTTGCAGCACTAATAAAGAGGTCGAATCCTTGTTTCTTTCATTTTAAACCTTTTAAAATTCCATATTTAGAATAAATATATCACCACACAACAAAATGTTTTAATCTGAAAATGTCGGCCTGGCGCAAAAAATTGCATACCACGTGTGCCGCAGCCACAAAGCCATGCCACTGAGAACGCCACTATAAGATGATGTTGGCAGCAGTCATTAGCGACTTCGAGCTAACGCAGCGTCGCACGGCTAGTCGCACCACACAAACCGTACCTTAAAAGAGTTGCATACCAGAAATAGCCTTTTTTTTTCGAAATAATTTTTTTATTTAATTTTGGAAACAAATAAGAACAAATGAAATGTAGTAGGACCTAGCATAAATATTCTTATTATTTGTTTAAATTTTTAGTTTAAATATATGTGTATTATGCTTCATGGAAATATGTCCATAAAGTTTATAATTGTTCTGGTAAACTTTACGACACATTTCTATGAAGCGTAATATACATACATGTATCTACATATATTTAAACAAAAAAAATAAATAAATAATCGAATATTTATGCTAGGTAATACTAAATTTCATTTGTTCCTATCAGTTTCCAAAATTAAAGAAAAAAATAATTTCGAAAAAAAGGCTTATTCTGGTATACAGCCTTCTTAAGGGTGTACACATCGACAGTGGCCAATTTCAATTTAACAAACAAGTACCAGTTTATGTATTAACCATAATGCCTGATTAAGCCAATGAACAATATTACCAAAAACATGTTACTTTCTGTAGGTGGCTAGTATAAGGCAGCATCTTGCTGATATATATGAACGAGAACATAGCTGGCGGGAAGCAGCCAATGTTTTGGTTGGAATTCCTTTGGAAACTGGTCAAAAGTGTGTATGCATTTATGTAGGATTGTATAGCTTCTATTGCTTTCAACGGAACTTAACAATTCTGTTGGCAAAATTTATTGTTTCAGGCAATATTCTGTGGATTACAAGTTAGAAACTTATTTAAAAATTGCTCGACTCTACTTGGAAGATGACGATCCTGTTCAAGCTGAAGCATTCATAAACCGTGCATCATTATTACAAGCCGAATCTACAAATGAGCAATTACAGATTTATTATAAAGTTTGTTATGCCAGAGTCCTGGATTACAGGCGGAAGTTCATTGAGGCAGCTCAGCGGTACAATGAACTTTCATACCGAAGTTTAATTCATGATGAAGAACGTTTAACAGCACTTAAAAATGCATTGATATGTACCATTTTGGCCTCAGCAGGTAATGTACTTGCTTTAAATAGTGTTTCTAATTTAAATGTACAAAATAGTAGACGTTTAAGTTTCTTTTCAAATGTAACCTTTTAAAATTTAAGAGAAAATCGATGTGTAAAAGCATGTACTCGCCATAGGTAAAAAATGGCAGGACACATTTGTAATACTTCCGTTTTTCTTGTGAAGGTCAGCAACGGTCACGTATGCTTGCAACACTATTTAAGGATGAAAGATGTCAGCAATTGCCAGCTTATAGCATTCTAGAAAAAATGTAAGTAACCATTTTAGATTTTTGTAAAGTTTATTGAAAACAATGCTCTTGTGGACATATCTTTTCCAACAACAAAAAAGAAATTTTGCAGATAAGTTGATTAGTTAAACTTGTAGGTATAGGACTGGCAAGAGTGTTGCAAATCTCATAAAAGTTAATTTTTTGCTAAATGTTACTTTTTTACCAGGTATCTTGATCGCATAATTCGGAAAAGCGAATTGCAAGAATTTGCATTAATGTTGCAGCCGCATCAGAAGGCAGCAACTTCCGATGGTATGGTAAACTTATCTGGTTTGCGTTTTCTATTTTGTTATTGCTTTTAATGGCTATTTTATAACTTTGATTTAAGGTTCAACAATATTAGATCGAGCTGTAATTGAACACAATTTGCTGTCGGCTAGTAAATTATACAACAACATTACTTTCGAAGAATTGGGGGCATTGCTTGAGATTCCACCAATTAAGGTGAAATATTTGATGTTTGTATTTTGATTGTGGCATAGCTGACTGTAACACTTGTTTTATTTCAATACAGGCTGAAAAAATAGCTTCCCAAATGATTACTGAAGGCAGAATGAATGGCTACATTGATCAAATTGATTCAATTGTTCATTTTGAATGTGAGTTATTGGCTGGATTTAACAAAATGGCTTGTCATTATACATATGTATTAAATATTATTATGTATTTTATTCAGCACGGGAAGTTCTGCCCACATGGGATAAGCAAATTCAAAGCCTATGCTTCCAAGTCAATAATATTATCGAGAAGATAGCTCAGAGTGCTCCTGAATGGATGGCAAAAACGATGGAAGACCAAATGGTGCATTAAATATCACATTTAGAAAGTGCTTAAAAGTACTAATTTGTTTGCAACACAAATAAACTATGTCTTGCAGATACTCGATTCTAATAAATTGTAATGTTTTCTAAATGTCCCCTTAATTATTTTGTCTATTTGAAATATAATTCAATCTTGTACTGAGTGCTATCATATTTTCAAGGTGTCCTAGCTGGCATATCACCATAGGAGAAGGGCAGGCTAGCGGACTGCCAATGTGTGTTTGAGCAAAAAAATTGGCGAGTTCTTTACAATATAGCTGTTGATTGTGGCTTCAAGAAAATTATTAAAAAATCTTTTTAGGAAAAAAAGTATCTCCATTTTTCATTTAATTTGATATTGTTTTTTAATTCTTAAGATAAAAACTTATATAATAATTCTAGAAAAAATTTGAATAAACAGAGAAAAAATATATTGTTTGCAAAGATACAGCATTGCTCATGTTCTGCTAGCTTTTACAAGGTATGATTGCAGCAGAGGTAGGACTTGACATTAGATGAAAATCGGCGATTGCAAAGCCAGACAAAAGCTGGCGCTAACAAGGACTGACTAACTGCATGCTTGTTGATACACAAATTATGACACATACAGAGACAAGGGGTGTTCAATCTTTTTTAGCCCCCTCCAACAAATTACCGAAATCCCCCAACCAGAAAATCCCTAAGAATTTCCACCAACCGGTTGAATCTTTCGAAAGGGCGAAATTCCGAAAGTGGCGGCTGTTTTGGATTAGTTTAAACTGTCAGGGTCTGAGAGCCAAAATTTCGAGGTCAGAAGTCTAGAAATTGGGAATGCGACGGCATTCCTAATTTGGATATAAATAGAGTAGCTAAAAACACAAGAGTGGTTCGAATTCGAGTCATAAAAGGGACGGGTGGGTAACCTCCCGGTCCCTCGAAAAATATCTTTAACTCTGCCCATGAATTTGGCCCTGGGGCTCGCTCGTTCGTGATTCGTAAAGCCAAATCGGGGCCAAGTATCTAAAGACTTATTTTATAAATATTTAATTTCGTTTGATCTATCGGAAAGTACGCGATATTCGATCGCTTTCATATTCATCCTTCATTACCACTTGTTTTAAGGCTCCTACACATTTGAAAGTTTTCGTTGCTATGCGTGCCTACGGGGAATAGAACTGTTTCTATTCTC
>JAQGCC010004921.1:0-12313 GCA_034698905.1 Xestoiulus laeticollis
ACGTCCTCACATCACAAATCTGGCCTCACGTTTTAATTATCTAGCGCGTCTACATGTTTTGTGACATCACGTCCTCAAGTATATGTCAACTATGTTTCATTTTTAATTTATTTTAATTCCGTTGTAAAAATCCATCGAGCTGTCACGTGTGTGACAATAGTTTGCTTTTTTTTCGATATCACAATTAAAAATGTGAGTTCGCATGACGTGATGGTAGGTTGTAGTCAGCTTATAATTGGCTATTGCAGTATTGCAAAATAATGGTTGCTTTCCAAATTAGATTTTAATAATAATTAGATGTAATTTATTTTCGGAATCATTTCAGAATATTGTCATTTATATATCATTAAAAAAACGAAAAAAAAAAATCAAATCTAATTTTCTCATTATTTCAAATGTATTGTTTACAGATGCATGTTAAAGAAAAAAATGTATATGTTTAATTTTGCATAAAAATGTGAGTTTTAATCAATATTTACGTACAGTAACCTCAAGTTAATATGTATTACTTCATGATAATATCGGATTAATTTCGCATAAAAAAATGTAGGTTTTACTTTATTAAAATAAATGTTAATACTTTTGACATTTTTGCTATACAGTTATTGCATGGGTTGGCGAATCGATATTGCGGATAAAAGCTAGTTTCTATTCATCGTTTGAGATGAATAACTGAAGGTCCATTTGGTCAGCTAGGATTTTTACGACAGAGAGAGTTACATTTTTTTAAAACTTTTCTTTTAAATGTTGAGAAGTAGGTTTCACATGGCTAGGTTTAAAGCTGAAATTCAGCAGCGCACTATAGTCTGCATAGTCTGCGGGGAAACATCATAAAGACGTTCGTTTATGGCAATTTCAAATTGTTCAATGTAGCCTTAACACAGACAGTACTTCAAATTCCGCATTCAAAAAGGGAAATTTAAAGACGAAAGGCTTTCTTACAACATTTAATTTGCCTCGTAACACGAATTTCAGAGCCAAACTATAAAAACGAATCTGTACGTCGAGTATACTGAAAACAACTGATCCTTTATTAACAAACTCAAGCAATTTCTTAAGATATTTAGCCTAAGAGACGAAACAATATAGCGCAGTACAACCTGTATTAAATAATACTATTAGGACAAGGGAAAAATATTATTTTAGGCAGGTTATTATTTCAGACAGGTTTATATGTAAACATGCAACAGTGCATTCGAAATAGGGAATTTAACCGATTGTTTTCAATCCTAATACAAAACATGTGTACATGTACATATGTACATATGAATCTCCCTGCCATTTTTGTTTCCATGTTTGATATACATGTACATGTAGGTGTATTTTTCAGTTTTACGTTTGATATATTTTACAGTTCCATTGTTGATATTCGATTAAAAAATCATTGGGACCAATAAAAATTATTAAATATCACCTTATTGAAATCTATTTGGATCCCAAGTCGGGACCTGAACATTTTATTATTTTAAAGAGGATATTATTTTACGCAGGCTTATTTTAGACAGGTTCTACTGTACTTACCAAATTCATTAAAACCAATATGATAGTCCAATTATAATTTCAAAACTGATATTTGTAATGAATAATGCCAAAATGTCAAAATGAAAAGTGTACCGTACTTAGTTTAATTTTCTGAATACAAAGTATACTAAATTGTATATTTCTTTCGTATACTACCAAAATGAAGTATACTTTTCCTAGTATATTATACTGAGCAATGTACTTATAAATGTATACGATGTGATCATTCTAACCAAAAAAAAGTCGATTTCTGAGATAATGTGTACTTTTGCTAATTTTGTACTTCTCAAATCCCTTTTCAATCCCATTTTCTGCTTGATTCATTTCACGCTCATGTTGAGCATTATCGCGGGTTTTAAATCCATTCGCCTCCTCTTTTAATTATTTTTACTTCATCTTAATGTAATTACCAAATCCATTTCCATACAGGCTCTAAAAGAGTTTTTTTACACCAAAATATTAGTAGCATACATGTATAGGTGTGCATTATACAAAAGAGATGAGTGAAAAAAAAAAACACCATCTTAAAAAGCATTACGATCATAATGCATGCATAAATCCTACCAGATTTTGGCATTAAATAGAATAATAAAATAGGCTTAATCAATAATTAACTAGATACGGATGGAGTGAGTCGTTTTTTAGAAGGATATTTACACTCGCTTAGAGATAGAAGAGTTGAAGGGAATATTTGAAAATGCTTGAGAATTTAAAAAATTAAAACCGAACAGTTCGTGGAAAATCCTATGTAAAATATTTTGATTTGCAATTTACAAATTACATTTTTTTTAATAAAACTAAAGTTAAAATATTAGTGTAACATTGCGATAATCTGAATTTTAAGAAATTAATACATTTCTGAAGACAATACGCTTTTTTGAAATTTATTAAAAACACGCTTAAATTGCGATATGATTTATTTTAATAAATCAAGTTTCAATTATTAAAACAAAATATTCGTCTCACAATTATCAAGTTTAGATTAATTGGCCCAATTACACAATTCTCCAAACAATAGGAAGCAACTAATGTTCTTTTTTCTTAAAGCTTAGTCATAAAATAAACTTCTGGCTCGATTAACCGCTGTATCGATTAACCAGAATTTTCTCCTGCATTGCTATTAATTCAATAGAAAATTCTGGTCAATTCCATTAGTGTTAATTCCTATTACAGTATTGATTTCCTAGAATTAATAATAGTGCCAAGCTTACTCTAATTTTAATTTAAAATTGGTCCAGCTGGGTTGGAATTGATAAAATACTGCAAATATTCGAGTGAAAGGGTGAGAGAAGGCCATACATAAAGGTTTAAAATCAGTCGTGGTTCTATACTAAGTTAGGATTTACGACATTAGTTCTTGTGCTATAGGAACTGTTGATGTTGATCATTTTTCATGGGATTTAGCGTTAGGATCTTCATTCTGTTAGTCGTTATTGAAGGAAGGAAAAAGATAATCCTCCATTTTTATTTTCAAATAGCGGATCTTAGAAGAGCGTCTTATTTCTCGCAACTACTTAGAAAAAAAAATCTGTTTTTATTATCGAGTCATAAACTATATTTTAAGCATTAAACAGGGCTGGCTTCATATTAGAAACATAAAAAAACTTAACGAGGAGAAGATCTAAGTAACGAAATAGGAAATTCATGGCTTTTAAAGAACTAGTCCTCCAAATAATCCCAAATGTTTATTCCTATACATGTATAGCCTTATTTCCGTTTCTTATTTCTTAATGCTGAATTTTATATCTAAAGTAATGCACAACCATTTATTAGCCTACTGATCTTGGCTAAATTTCCATTACATTTAACAGAATCAGATACTTTTTATATTTGTAATATTTATTTTGTACGACAATTGGTATTTTCATATAAAGTTTGCTAGTGACAATACTCTTTTGCTTGTGATTTACACAAAAAATGATAGTTTTCAGAAATATGTCCTATTTTCGACAGAATCTGAGAGCCTAAGCATGACAACCTATTGTTATTTGTGATCCTAATTGTGTGTTATTTTGTTATAATTGTTATCATACATAAAAAATATAGACAATCACCGTCTGTTTAAGCTGAATTTGTATTGAACAATTGTTGTTAAACGTGTTCTGAAAAATCAAACTTAGTTTTGACATCATAAACTATACATGTGTATCATATCTTAAAAAATGCACGCATAAATGGATAATAGCCAAAAAAGTAAAAATCTACTCCACACTGCAAATCAAAACATCTTAAATTCAGTGTCGCCGAAATAAGATGCAAAGATGCATCTTAATTTCACCACTTTCTTAACTTAAAATTAGTTGCATCTTTAAATAAGACATTACCTTAAACAAAAGAATTGTAAAAGATGCATCTTAATTTAAGTTAAATTTGCGAAGATGCATCTTCTCATCTTATTTTGGCGACAGTTTTAAGATGTTTCCATTTGCAGTGCATTGAGTATAGCTGGTGTATGTTTGTTATGTTTTATTTTTGGCCATTATCCATTTATGCGTGCATTTTCTGAAATATTTCTGATATATAGTTTATGATGTCAAAACCATCTACGATGTTGATACCTTATATTTGGTAAATTACATCCGATATGACTTATTTAAACTGTTTCAAATTTTATAGGATGTTTTAATAAAAGATTTATAACAAAATGTAGGCCTATACTTATGTTTTTAACTAATGCAATTATTTTCAGATATAGGCTATTGCCTATACTTTTTGATTCACTGTAATAAATGAAGAGTGTTTGATTGAACTGACAATTTTATAGAACGTTTGATCAGAAATTTTCTAGTGAAACTTTTAAATAGTTTTCTAATATTACAATTATTGTTAGCATTATTAATAAACATATTTAATATTTGAAGAATTTAAAGATAATGACAATAACAATGGTGATGCCAAATCATTCTTCCATCAATATTGATTTGGATTTATTTTCCTCATTACACTACTCAAAAATCTAGATAGTCAATTCAGAAATATTATTTAAAACATGTTTTAATCGTGTAGTCAGTAATGATGTAATCAGAAACTCCTGAATATTTTATAAATTTATAACTTCTCGTGTTGCAACATTTTGCAAACATTTTCCATGGGGGCAGAGGGTCAACCGAAAGACATCGAATGTCTTTAGCTAAACAAAGAGGACATTGATGACATTACCAATTTGAGATATATATATATGATAGCTTCATAAAATAAAATTTTAAAATTCGTACAGTGAATGTGGTGTCCTCCCCACCATCTTGATATTGTGGAGTACGTTTTTAATTGGGGCACGTGCGCGGGTCCCCTTTTGTAAGGGTCCTTTTTTCTGACAGCCTAATTGCTCCCTATTAGGCGTGTCAGGTGTGTTGTGTCAAGTTCCTTTCGCTACCCTATTCACGTAGCAATGGTGAAATGTCATCGGATTGGTAACAACCATGGCAACGGATGTTGACAGAAAGCGAGACACCTCTGTTGCCTCAATTAGTAGTGAATTAAGCCAGAAAATAATTCCATTCAACTCTTATCACACATCGATTCAATGACAAAAGTGTTTACCATTCGACAAATGCATGCTCAATGATAACCACAATCTTTACCTGTTCTGCTTGTTCGTGGTATTGATAGTCATCTTCATTCACCTTACACATAAATGATTATATTGCCGATATCATCGATCAATTTAATTAACATCAGAGAAGATGACCAAAATCGTGATTTGTCTATCTGCACATAATACTTATTGGAATAAGTTTTACTGATGGTAGTGCGACTTATCAAAGATTGCTGTGGATTCAAATATTATGTCATGATGTTTGTCAAATTTGGTTAAACTGAGATTTTGGTAATGCCAATCTGCAGCTTTCTGAATCTCGTTAAACTGGGTATCACTGAGAAATGAAAAGTAATATTTTGATAACAATCCAATAAATAAATCTTAGAAAATCTAATTTAAATCAAGATGAATTTCTGCATTTGTTATATTTGAAATCTATTTAAAAATGCAACTTACGTTAAGTTAAAATGTGGCGTATGAAAGTATGAAAGTATACTTGGTAAAATACATGTATACTAAAAGCATTTTTTTTGAACAACTTAGAATACTTTCGTATACTTCCATGCACACTTTACAGAAATGTATATTAAGAAAAGTATACATGATTTTCAATTAGTATACCAAGTGCACTTTTTTGGACAACTTAGTACTATTCCGAAAAGTATACTAATTACACTTAAGATTTTGACAAGGGTCATTTCTTGGGCATTATAATTTAACAAATTGAGTTGCGGTGTAGGAATTTTAAACCACATTGTCTACACAATCGAAAATCTATGTATTTCACTAATTTTGCAACTTGAAATTAAACACTAGCCTTTTGATTTTGTTAAATTTGAGAATTTCATGTCATATTTTTTATTAATCACGTTTTCAGTCTCGTTTTATTCATTAAAAATCAAGTTTAATTAATATTTAATTAATAAGTAATGGAAATAGAAGTACATGTATCAACAAATGCAGAATAATCTTATTTCATATTTCATCCAAAATAATATTTAATAACGTGATAAATTTACTTTTATTTCATCCCAAATTCATTTTAATTTGCAACATTTCGATTTTCAATGTACTATTAAAGTTGTCTAATTTGTAGCAATAAATATCTAAAGCAGCCTAAAGGAGATGCTTAACTTAAAGCCAAACTCATTAACATGCATTTGTATTTTCATTTTTAATCTGATTAATCTGAAATAGTTTGACTACAAGAGTATTTAAAATGTGAGTAAATATTGTAAAAAAATATTTTGATCCGTTTCTTGGTTTGCATCCATTTTCATGTCAGAAAAATTACGATGTTTTTACAAAACGTTTGAGTTAAGCATCCCCTTAAACAAATACCTTACTGTTTTCCGGATGACTTTTGTAAATAATTTCGGCATATATCTACTTTAATTCTATAGGGCTGCACTTAACCCCTTCTCACCCTTCGCACATTTCATCATTTCCATTCTCCCCATTTCTAATTCATTTCAGTAGGAATAATTCTGCCGTTTCATTAAGTTATTTAATGCGAGTCTTTTAAATTGCCTTCAACTTAATTGCTATTTAATTAGTTTCGAGCATTGTGCTATTTATTCGCTTATCGCCATAGCATTAATGAGCGTTTCTCAAACACCTCCTTAATTATTTTATCTAATTTTCGTGTCGATCACTGAATTATTATTAAAAAATAATAATGAGCCCTGCAATGACTGCTGTGTCTTTCTTTCAAGGGGAACTGTTTGTTTGTTGGCACTCATGGATTTGTCATTTTAACGACATAATCCTATAAGTCCTAAATATACAGCGTAGTCACGTTGTAATTAACAATAACGGGATATGAGCAAGCATTGCAATAGACATTGTTGGAGAAATGAAGGAATCATAGTGGAAACATGGCTAATAATATCTCTTCGTCCATTTGTCATATATGAAAGTCAAGATTTAATCACACAAACATATCTCTTGCATTTATCGCGATTTAGGCAACCGTTTTAGATCATTATAGCCGTTTTAATGTCAATTTTAGCTTTGTGAAAGGCATTTTGAATCAAAATTGACTACAGTAGAACCTGTATGAAATAATACTCTTGAGACCTGTGAAAAAAGTAGAGCCTGTATGAAATAATATTTTTCACAGGTCTCAAGAGTATTATTTTAGATAGGTTCTACTGTAGTCAATTTTGATTTAAAGTGCCTTTCACTAAGCTAAAATTAACATTAAATTATTACAACTAGTACAGTTGAACCTGTCTAAAATAATACTCTTGAGACCAGAAGGAAATATTACATTATACAGGTTCTACTGTACTAGTTGCCAACATTTAAACCTTAAAGAATCATTTAAAATATATAAGCTGAAACTTAAAACTTGACTAATTTCAGAAGTCGACAAATACTTGAAGATGAAAAAGCACTTTAAATCAAATTTGACTACAGTAGAACCTGCCTAAAATAATACTTTTCAGATAAGGAAGAAATATTTTATTAGACAGGTTTTACTGTACAAGTTGTCAACATTTTAACCTTGAAGATCAATTTAAAATATATAAGCTGAAACTTAAAACTTGACTAATTTCAGAAGTCGACAAATACTTGAAGATGAAAGGCACTTTGAATCAAAATTTACTACAGAAGAACCTATCTAAAATAATACTATTGGGACTAGGGAGAAATATTATTTTAGACAGGATTTACTGTACTAGTTGTCAACATTTTAACCTTGAAGACCCATTTAAAATATACAAGCTGAAACTTAAAACTTGACTAATTTCAGAAGTCGACAAATAACTTAAAGATGAGAAAGAAGAAAAGGATTTATTAAACTAAAGACTATCGTGTAAAAATAATTATATTATATAAAAGAAATCTTAGATACGAATCTTCAAAAAATAATTCGACTTTTATTACTCCTATTTGGAAACTCAAAAATATTTTTATTATATAAACCTTCAGGGAATCTTAATATAACGTCGAGCAAGTACATTGTAATAATCTTTAAGAAACCTTATTAATGACGCTAAAGAAGTCGTAAAGATTCAAGGTTAAATTCAAGTAGAGCTACATATAGGTTACACCAGGAGATGTAGTAAATGATAATAAATACCCAAAACGAAAATATTTGTAAGGCTGTAAATAAAAACTTCTTAAAAATATCAACGAAATAAGACAAAAAAATGCATCTTCACAAATTTAACTTAAGATCCATTTTTCAAAATACAAAATATGGTTTAATATTGTTTAATATCCAATTTATTAAAATGGAATTTGGTGAAATAGTTTCAACGTTTCGTTTTATTTCGTGGACATCTTAATTTCAGAAATTTAAATTTGCAATGCGAATAAGCGACATCACTCGTTAGCTCAAATATTATGTTTTATTACGAATCAAAGTATAAATAAGGAAATAGTATCACAGTGATGTCCCTAATTTTAAAGCCACTGTTATTGAGTTTGTGTACGAGTGCAAAACCGTGTAAAACCCGGTTGAAATACACGACTGGCCATCGGCTATACCTAAATCGCTGAGCTTAACACGTGAGCCGACTGGGTTACGCGTAAATATTGACCACCGTATATATCCATCTCGTAAAAGTAGCGATAAAATTTTAGTCAGCTGCGGTTAATGGCAGGGGGTACATTGAGACACCGTGTTAGGGCTAGCCAGAAAACAGGGTCACATACTGCGATCGTTCCGCTTGCCAAGCTGTTCGGCATACTTTTAAATGCCTCGATGGGGATATTATTTATAAGGTCGAAAACGTCAAAAACACTCAACACACGTTTAAACGTTCTGTTCAATGTGGTTTTTAGGGTTTACAATTGTAGTACAAAAAGTGATGCTGCCCCTGATATTGTTTTCTCCTGTGAGCAGTTGAGTATGATGGGTTTGCCGTCTTTCAGGGTAAGCACAATTTTTTTTTTGGGACTGACGAAGGAACAGAGATGAACTATGACCCTAAGCAACTTATTTTTATGAAACCTGGTGTTCCCTTCTTTTTGGGCCAGAATAAAGACAATTATATAGACGCTGCCCCTTGAAGATTGCTTTCCAGATATGCTAGTGTGTACTATGTGCTTGCTATCTTAAGGGGCAGCACGATGCTCTTGAACTCAATTCAATTCAATGCTTTTTCTGAAAACTTTACTATTATGTACTTTACAATTAAAAACTTTACAAGTATCATTTGAAAGAAAATATGAATTTTAGGGTATAGTACAAAAATGAAATGCTGCCCCTGATATTGTTTTCTCCTGTGAGCAGTAGAGTATGATGGGTTTGCAGTCTATAAGGGGAAGCACGATTTTTTTGAAAAAGAAACAGAGATGAACTATGATCCTTGGCAACTTATTTTTATGAAAGCTGCTGTTCTCAATGCATTTCCCTTTTTTTAGGGACAAAATAAAGGCAATTATATAGACGCTGCCCCTTGAATATTGCTTTCCAGATACGCTAATGTGTACTATGTGCTCGCTATCTTTATGGGTCAGCACGATGCTCTTCAACTGAATTCAATGCTTTTGATGAAAATATTACAATTATTAATACAAGTATCATTTGAAAGCAAATAGTAAGCAACAGTTAACTATTAAAAAAATCTTATCGTTTCGACTATGAATCAAATTTACGCTGTAACATTACAAAGATATTAAGATAAATTTGATAATTAAATTTAATGAAACTTACGTCATGATTCTAGTTAGAAATGTTTGGTAATACCGGTACTTTAAAAAAAATCTCCTAGATGTGTAGTATAGCATTAAAAGATTGGATCGTATACGCGTGATGTCTATAGCAAACCAGTACAATAAAAGCTGTTAATTAAGCTCATGAGGCGAACCCAATCTTAATTAATTTAGTTTTTCTTTCTAGGGCAAAAACACAATATAAGCTCATATATTGATTGTGAGCCGCGTTAACTTCAACTATTTGGTGGCATCGAGTAATTCACCGGTGACATAATAAGCGCGGATACAATGTATCGATTGCAATCCGCAGTGTAAAACCAACTAATCTCCAACCCTTGTCACTTTGTTTTTCTTTTGTCTTAATTTGACAATAGTTGCACGAGATTAAGGGATTTTCATACGCGGTGCATTGTTTAATGCAATAATGAAATCAAGAAACACACTAATCATGTTATGTCTTAAACAGTCTTAGCTTATATGTAATTTATGTTTTCAAATTCTGTAAAACATAACGAGAAATGCAAAGTCTTTACACAGCATCCCATTGTAATAATTTAATGCCATAAGTGGTTGACCTAAATCATATACTTAAACATAATCAAAAATAATGAATTCTAATCTTCGATTTCTTGTTTTTCTTACGAAATGCTTTCACCTGGGATTTTGTTTATAAATGTGATGTTGGTTATGTTTCTCCACTTATAATTGCCCGAGCAACTACATGTATAAGTTGCCATAACAATCTTGATTTTTCCTCATTGATGCGCTAATTTTATTACATAGCTCTATGATCAATTAAAAGATCTGCGTCTTTTTCATTTATTCGCTATTTTTGAAATATGAAGTGAACAACAGTTGATCAATTTATGAAAATATCTAAGCGAACATTAATGTTGTATCGCATTATTGCGTATTGATCTTTTACGGATGTTATATTAGTTTAATTCCACTTTATGACTACTTTGTGACCCCTACATGGAGAGTGTTTCATATATGGATAATATTAGAATAATAATAGAGAGATATAGCTGCAAGGTCATTGATCTTTCATTTACGATTACACGCCATAAACCAGTCTTACGTTTAAGGTGAATGCAGGTGAACGCAATCTGACAGCAATGTCTTTTTCAGTGTATTTTTCTAACGTTCACGATAACGTGAACGTATAGCAGATGGGGTTTACGTACACGCGAACGTTAACTATTTTGGAGGGCCAGCTAGCCTATATGCAATTCGAATCTGTCCATTTAGCACATAACACGTGAACGTATAGCAGTTGGGGTTTACGTAAACGTGAACGTTAACTATTTGACAGCAAGGCCTATGTGCAATTCGAATCTGTCCATTTAGCAAATATCAGGAAAACGTGTAGCAGATGGGGTTTACGTGCACGTAAACTTTAACTATTTGATAGCCAAGCCTATGTGCAATTCGAATCTGTCCATTTAGCAAATATCACGATCAAGTGAACGTATAGCAGATGGGGTTTACGTACACGTGAACGTTAACTATTTGACAGTCAATTCGAATCTGTCGATTACGTTTGTGTTGAACGTAAGGAAGCTTTTGTCAGGTTTATGGCACGTAATCGTAAAGGTAAGACCAATCGGCCTTGCAGCTATCACTATATTCAAAATTCACATTTTAGTACATAGAATTTATTTAAAATTTAAAATTGCAAGTGCAAGGAGAGGTTTACACAATAAACAGTGATACCCAACCAAAATTTAAACCAATACAACATTAAAATATACTAAATTCACTTAACGGGATAATACCGTATGCGATAGCCTAGAATTAAAAACTATATACAAGTGAAGGGGATAATACGAGTTATTGTGTTAAATTATTCCATATACGCCCCACCCTATAGTAAGGAATAAGTGGTGCTTTTATGTTTGAGGGTCATATTTGAGGTTGACCCTTCGATTGTTTGTTTCATTGGCCAAATCTTCCATGTCCAGATTGTGTGCTATCGTCTTCTCCCCTTTTCTTAATTGAATCTGTGTTTGTTGTCGTCCATCGTCCTTAATCCCCTCTTCTTGAATCGGTTTGGCTTTTAGGCCCATTTGAAGTGCGGCTAAGAAAGTAACAAATCTTAGGTCCATGCATGGATGAGGAGGAATGCGGAACCTTATTGCCGAGATAATAAATGGCCGCCATCGGATGCCTTATTTTTGATGGATCGTTTCCTCGCCCTTAATTGCTACCAACTTTTGTCTCCGATCAAACGTACACGACAGACCAATCAAGCGTCCAAAAAGGCCCTTTTGATCAGCACAGCTATTGTCCCAAAAGGTATACGTCTATACGCGTTTAAGGCGAAATACACAAACAAGTTTAGCTGCAAGGAAAATCAAAATATCTTAAAGATATTGCACCGAAATAAGATGCAAAAGGCATTTTGCCACGTTAGATTATAATTATATTTAGGTGTAGTTTCAAGGTTGTAGAAGTTTAAACATGGAGATTAAAGCAATTCGAAAAAGTTGGAAGCGAACTGCTGACAACCGATTTATAAAAGGTAAAAGCATATTAAAACATAAACATCAAAAAATGTTTATGTAAGGTACACGAAATGCA
>JAQGCC010004922.1:0-12312 GCA_034698905.1 Xestoiulus laeticollis
TAACAAGTAGTTTTTTTAAAAGTATGTATCAAAATTTCCCCCATAGCAAAACATGCAGTTCAGTTCCCCCTTAAGGGAACTCCCAAAAAATTAGTGTCCAATCTTAGCAAGTCTTAATTATACAGTTTACATTTCTTAATAGCTGTAATTGTGCAATTGTCAAAACAATTCTTCAACACATTTTTTAACACGTTTTTATTTCTATTATTCCAGCTTATTACGGTGTGGTTTTCGCTGACAACTTAGAACCTGCTATTTCCAATCTGGTCCTTTGGAATTCATTAGCTTTAACTTTGTTATATGGTTTAAGCCACGTTCTATGCATTTACATAAAGATATATTTCATAATAGGAATCCTTGTTTTAGGAATGATTGGGTTTGCTGTCGTTGAACTTGGATTTTTAATGAAAGACTACAAAACCAAAAAATCCAATGCTATTAAAACACTATCATTAGCGAGTATCACCAAACACCCTGACGGTGAATAAATTCATAAAATTGACTCGCATGTATAGTTCTCATTTCAAATGAAGAAATTTATCCACTTATGACATTTTTGTTGGCATCCAACAGCGTGCTAATATCTTGTTTGTTTATTGTTGTTTGAAGAATTTTAACACATTTCAATTATTTGGATAGAAATAAAGCCTATACTCTTGAAATTGTTTTTTTATTATTTTATTTTAGCTCTTCATTTGTAAATTTCAACAACTAACGATATTTGTTGTCGAAAACATGGTGGCGTACTAAAACTTGTATATTTGCTTATAAAATTAAATATGGTTACTGTTATGTTGTGGTAGTTATACTATCGATTTTTCCACATATGGCTCAATCAGGTTGACTACACATGGTAACCATACATGCAGCACCTTGGAAATTTCAACGGGTTAATGGCTATATCCTTAAGTCTGCGACTCTGTATTTTCATTTAATTTCCTAGAGTTTATTGTAGAAGCTGAATACTTTAATTATATCGTAATGGCGCTTCATTTACAATTTGTCGTAGGCACGCATTTTATCGACATGGCCGGTACACATGCAAGATATTCTTCCGATTTTATTCCGTTATTATAATTCGAGACCTGAGACTATTGTTTCTCTAAGATCGAAATGCATGACCAATTAAGTTTTTATAATATATGTGAGTTTGTGTATTTCTACGAAACAAAATTTGGCGCATACTTCGCCGATTATTTCATTGAAGACAAGATAAAATTCGTGACCAAAGCTATTGTTCTCCTAAGATCGTAAAGCAAGACCTTAGAAGTTTTCTGACGTATTGTATTAGGTGCTATTACGTATTTTATCTTTTTTAGACACAGTAAAATTTAGATTACATGTATTGTGATTTTCTTCGAATTTCCCTTATACGTGTACTATAAAATTTGGATAAATAGACTACATCTAGCTTACTGATGTAGTCGAAAGAGATCAAGTATAAAGCTAGCATTTTGAACATTCCATTTGCATTGCGCCTTCATAGCAAATAATTTATCCAAACGAAGACAAAACAGAATTTGTGAATCTATAATTGAATATAATACAAAAAAAATAACAAATTTTGAAAAATGCGCCATCACAGATGACGCAATTTTATCCCTCCATTTTAGGGATAAAATTCGACTTGTTTTTGACAGCACTGGATGAACGACTGACAAAATGGCGGTTTGTCGCGAGTGTAGTGCTGTGCCGAGGTACGTTTTATTTGAATTAATTTCTATAGATTTAATCCCAGATTACTTCAGTTTATCATAATAGATAAATTGTGCAGGATCTGTACTATTGATTGGGCCACTGGAGTACCGAATAATTATTGAAAGATAAAGAGAAATAAGCCATTGAAAGTGTCGCGTAGTGGAATAGTTCTTCGGCAGTGTGATAACCTTGCCTAGAGGTTCGGCATGACTGTTGTTGCCGCAATAATGAATTGCGCAATAGTTAATAGCAAACACGACAGTGACTAATAAAGAAAAAAGAAAAAACTTCTGAACTCGGTTCAGGTATAGAAAAGGAAACTATTAGAAACGCTATTTTATTCCCTAGTAATTCAACCGTCTGCACTTGATCTATTGTTGTCTTGAAACTCAGGTGGCCATGCCATGGACAACAAAAAGAATAAACTTCTTGCAGAACTAATGTTGGCACACAAAGACAAATTTGAACTTAAATGCAGACAAATAATTGCTGGTAGTTTGCGTACTTCATTATTTACGCTAATGAAATAATGATGGACTTCATAAAGTTTATTGCAAGCAAGAATGGTTGAAAGCTTTGGGCTTCTAAATAGAGCTTCGACCATAGTGCTTTTTCTAGTTATTTCCAAAAAATGCACTCATATGAATTGTATATAGGTGCATTATGGTGATATTTTAGATAATCCAACGCATTTTTTTATTTGATATGAACCAAATTAAATTTCTAACCTGTATTTATGTTTAATTCATTTCAACTCGGTAGGCCTACAAATAGAAAACAAATGCCATGTGGTAATGGGGGTCAGCTTGGTTTCTCTTATTTTAAGCTCTGGTTTTTAAAACAATTGTGGGTAAAAAAAACTGAAATTAATATCGGTTTATTTGTTGAAATTCTTTCATTTTTACTTCTTTTGGTCCTTCTGGTAATACTTTCTGAAAAGATCCTTGCTGTGCACGTGTAGGCAACTATTTTTAGGCCTATTGTGAATAGGGTACATGTATGTTATTTGTTTTGTTATACAGGAATTTGTTATATTTTCTAGTCTGACACATCAGGGAAGTGAGAAACAAGAAAGTTGAAACTAAAGGTCAAGGTGTCAGATCGACATAAGAAAGCACACACTGCAGCGTATCTGAGGCACGGTTACCATCGGGTCGTGAAATTGTGGTCAAAATCAAAATACATCATTTCATGCTCATTTTTTTGTACTTTGCGCCATTTCTTAAACCCTTCGTGCGGCATTTATAAAGTCCAATAGGAATCACGAATCTTTAAGTCAGCATTATTCCAGGAAAAGGAAAGCAAATCTCAAAGAGTATAGAGCAATCCGAACAATCGTAGGTCCACAATGTCAAGTCCTCAGTGCAAGGCAAGTAATTTTTAATTGCTCGGCAGTGGTTGCTCCTTATAGCAGCTATTGAGAATACTTATTAAAAAAATATTTCAGAGTTTTCATTCGCCAATTCAGGACAGTGCAATTCTGGCCTTACAACGCTCTTCAAGTTTTTCCAGCTCAAACAATTCTAACAACTCGAAAGTGTTGAGAGAAACTGGTATCATTGAAAAGCTTTTGGTTAGTAATCTTAATAGCAATTGTGGAAATCTTTATTTCACAATAAGAAATCTAGGTTATGACCAGCGATGTATATCACAAAGTCATTTTATTTTTACAGCATTCCTACGGGTTTATTGAGTGTTGTGATCGCCAGGCAAGGTTGTTTTTCCACTTTAGCCAGTTCACAGACAATATAGACCATTTAAACATCGGAGGTAAGTTTTATTTTTATTGTTTATTACGTTGCCGACTAAACGGCTTCTGAAACATCAGTGGCGTTTGTTTCTCCCCTCTAGATCCAGTTGAGTTCGAAATGACGTTTGATCGCAAAACGGGAAAACCTATAGCTAGCTCTGTATCTAAAATATCTCCAACGGTCGTTTCTTACGAAGTGTTAAGCGAGGAACGAGTTTCTGGGACTGTAACCACGGAGATTAAAAACAAAGAAGAGGTATTCCCTCTAGTTCTAGAAATATGTTTACTAAATTTTTTTTTTCCAGTTCCGAAACCTTAGTATCTTAACACGTAGCCATATTTTTTTTTTTACTTTAAGATTGACTGCATAAACTATGTGTCAACGCAGGGCCGTATTTCATACGAGAATCGCGGAGAATGCTTCTTTTTGCCGTATACCATCGAAGATATCGAAAGTGGAAAACGATTAAAATCGGGGGATAAAGTTACTTTTCAAATCGCCACCGAAAAAAGGTAGGACGTGTTTTCAAAGGTCAAAAGCAGTTTGTGACGATCAGCCTAGATAGAGCTACTCTTGTTGAATGTGACATTAGCGTAGAATTTGAACTGTTTTGAATTTATTCAACCAAGTTTTTTCTACATCTATAATATAGGTGTAGAAAAAACTTGGTTGAATATTTCCTATAAATTCCTATTTTTTATGTCGTCCTATATTTCCTTAAATTGTCTTGTATTTCCTATATTTTCATTAACTTTTGTACAGGATTGTAATAACCAGGGTGACAAACAAGTTCTAAAGATCTTAAAAAGCCTAATCATTCCTAAAAATGTCCTAAATACACTCTGGATAATCGAATAATTGTTGTAAAAATGATGTTTCAAAAGTTGTAGTTACCCCAGTCCAAGAAAATTCTTGCTATTATAGTGATGCAGATAAGCAAATAATTGTGCATTTTATGATGAAAGCATGATGATGTTTGGAACAGCATGTTGAATAAGTATAAAACTGATTAAGAACTGGCCCTCTGTAAGAAGGATGGGAGCATAAATGCGAATTAAAAATAAAATTCTATAGTATATATTTAAAAAGTCACCTTTAACTTTTAAAAAGTCCTGAAATTAAAGCTAAAAGAAGATAAAAAGCTCAAAATGTTGAATATGAAAAAGTGTTTGCCATGCTGTGCTATAATTCCTATATTTTCATCCCTAAAAGTGGCTGGGATTCCTGCTATATGCTAAATATTCCCCAAGGTTGTCACCAAGCAAAATTTTTTTTAAATTCTTCTAAACAGTGTTTCCGCTTGTAGCTTTTATGTTTGCCGAACAACCAAAAATTGTATATTCATAGTAATGCTACATTGTTCTCTTTGAATTTGTTCATGCGGTCATTAATGCATTGATCTGGAACTTAGTCTAGTTCAAGGGCGTCATTTTGGCAATGAATTGTATCCTTGAATCTACCCTCGAAAGTACTACACACCTTAATGGTTGTTATAGCCTGCATTCTAGCAGATAATGTCTGGACGTTTGAAATTTGTTCCTATTGATCTTTCATAAATACGACTTGAATTAACATATTTGAGTTTATTAAAAAAAATTGTAACCGTACATTATTTTATTGTTCTTAGAACTGGGGCACTTCATGCCAGAAACATTCAGTCTGAAAAGGCAGTTGCAACTGAGCGTCTGCAGGGGGTTATTTGCTCTCTTAAGGAAACGTTTGGGTTTATCGAGCGAGCCGATATTGTCAAGGAGGTACGGAACTTTTGATGTTGTGTAGCGGTTGAATTATTTTAACCTAGGCTTAAGGCAGACTTGTTGATTTTGTGCATATAGAAATAAAAATGCTAATACTTTATTTAATATTTAATGTTTTATCAGATTTTCTTCCACGCTAGCGAAGCGAAAAGTTTTCAGGATTTTGATGCTGGTGACGATGTGGAGTTCACTATTCAAACCAGAAATGTTAGTCATGAGTGTTTTTTTTTCTAATGTGTACGTGTGCTTGAAGCGGTAATTAAACAAAGGAGCTTTTTCTTAGGGTAAAGAAGTTGCCGTAAACGTGAGCCGCCTTCCCGAAGGCACGGTCGTATTCGAAGATATAGGAGAAGAAAAGGCGAAGGGTCAGATAATCAAACCCTTAGAGCGCCACCGGCATCTTAGTGACCCATTACCGGGAAGAATTAGATCCAAAAGTGATGCATCAGCGTAAGCATTTTCAGCCCTTCACACATGTTCTGCTCATTGCGTTTTCGTATGTAATAGTTTTATTCGATTTTAAAGAGATCCAATGGAGATCCAATATGGAAATAAGGATCAAGTTGGGGAATTTACGTTGATGCCTAACGACTGGGTCCAATTCAACGTTGCAACTGATCGTCGAGATAATTTGCAACGTGCTACCAACATTGAACTCCTGCAGGAGAGCTTCCTGGTATCGGGCGAGATTAGAGAGCGGGTGAGTTTCTGCAGTTGCAATATTTTTATTCTATCATACCAGATCAGTGACATGCTTTGACTTATGCCCGGGTCATTTTTAAAATGTAAATAAATGATTGGTTGATTAGTAACGCTAGGTACAGTGAAATCTCTCTACGGCGGACAGTCATTGGGACCAACAAAGTTGTCCTTTAAGTAGGGTAGAAATTAAAAAAAAAACTCACTATACACATTAGGAGTGCTCACACGTTACCAATCTTATCGTTTTTTGTCTACTTTCGGCTAATTTGATAGATACGGAGGCTGAGAGGAACCAATTTCCTGTTTGACCGACACAACATGTTTGCATGCCTATACCCATCATTACATGTGAAATTAAATGCAAATTGACGAAGCACCATTACAGCATAATTATTGGTTTAAAAATACAGTATATCACAGGCTCAGACTGTCCACTCAAACCTCCTTCAATTAATAAAAAACTTATATTGTGGATAAGTTTCATAATGTGAGCACCCCATATATTCATGTATATGAATGCAAAACGGTTAATTTGCTTTTTTGTTCAATACAATATGCTTTCATAGGGAACCGTAACGATCATTAGATAGAATTATCTTGTATAGCACACTTAATAGTAATTATTATAAGAAATTAATTAAATCTCGTGAGAAAATCGAAAACCGTTTCATGTGAAAGCACCCCAAGTGTCCGCTTAGAAAAGGTAAATTTATATCTTGGTGACAAAAATTGGTTGTCCGCGTTGTGAAGGGGGTGAAAAATGCATTATTTTCCTATATTTCTGGGCAGGGGAATCGCAAAATTGTCCGGAAGTAGAAGTTTCCGCCCTAGAGGGGTGTCCTTAAAGAGGGATTTCACTGAATTGGGTTTGGGGACCTTTGAGGTTTCTTCATTGCTCTTGTGTGTCTGGAAGTCCAAATGTCCTGAATCTCTAGGATGACCTTTCTTTCTACATGAAAATGTCATTTTAAATTTGGCCGTTTGAATTAGGGAACCGTGGTCGCGGTTAAGGAAGGATTCGGTTTCATCAAGTGCCAGGACAGGGAAGCACGCATGTTCTTCCACTTCAGCGAACTTCTTGATCAGACGCGTGAAATTCAATTTCACGACGAAGTGGAATTTACAGTAATACAGGTAGGATAACCCGTATGTTGCTGCGAATCCTTTTTTAAGTGCCATGTGTGAAACGTCGCTTGCTAATTCGCTTATTTAGGATCCTGCAACGCCGGGTCGTCAGAATGCAATACGTATATGCTACTTGCCATCGGGAACCGTTAAATTCGAAACCGTCAGCAGCGAAATTTTGACTGGTAATTTAATGTGCTGCACTTTTAATGCGTGCCTTTTTTGATTAAATTTTTATTCACGTTAAATGATTTGTTTGCATCTGGTTTGTAGGTACAGTAGAAAAGGAACCAGAGAGTCAGTTTAGTCGTAGTCCATCCAAAGCCAAAGATGAAAATGGCAAGGCGAAAGCTGCCGAAGCGGGAATTATCGTTTATAACGAGGACGGAAACTCGGTGCCAATAATGTTTTATAATACGGACTGTGATCCAAGAAATTCTCCTAAAGCTGGCGACAAAGTGAGCATGTTAATCGATTCCGTTCGCTCTTTAGAATTGGGATCTAGATGGTGCGTTGAGGATTTTTTCGATGGCACGTTTTTTTGGTTTCTGAAATTCGTTTCTTAAATCCATTGACTCAGGTGCAGTTTAACGTCTGTGAAAGCAAATGCAATGGCAGCAAATTAGCCTTGGATATCAAAGTCATTGGTAGAAGTGCGAAAAACGGTTTCAAGTACACGAGCCAAGGATTCATTGCGGCCTTAAAAGACGGTTTTGGATTTATCGAAACTGCCGAACACGACCGAGAAGTGTTTTTCCACTTTAGGTAGGTATGGCCCGTTTTATTGAGTCTGTCGACCATGCTGCCATTTCAACCATGCTCGTAATTCTGACATTTTAGCGTGTACGCCGGGGATGCGACACACCTGGATCTTGGCTGCGAAGTCGAATACGGCGTGTCACACAAAAACTCGAAAGTCAGTGCCGAATGCGTGCGCAAACTGTCCAGTGGAACAATCGTGGTCGAAGATCTCAAAGGAGATGAGGTCTTGGAAGGGATTGTTACACGACCCGTGCGCTGCTGCAATCCGGATCAGGAGGATTATCCTGGACTCATTCGGGTGGGAAGCGAAGGTGCGTAACTTAGGCTTACATTCACTGGTTCAAAAGGCCGAGATACTTCTACCTTGGTCTGTTAAAAAGTATGTTTAAATCAGGGTTCGTGATATATATTATGATATTTATTCCTATACATGTAATGCAAATGATAAGCACCAATATCATGATATACATAGACTATCATGTAATTGGTCGTTTTTATTTTGTAAATACATATGTAAATCAAAGTTAAAAATTAAAAACCATAAAACATCATGAAAATGCTATTAAATTTTTTAAAAATTATAAAAATAAATACTTAATTTTGCAATAATTGATAGGAATTAATAAACCCATCATAAACACGTACTAAAACTTAAAGAAAAAAAAGCATTGGGAATTCCCCCTCATTACCCATGATGTAAAAATTCAAAAAGTTTAAGTTACAACTACATTTATTTGGTTAGTTAGTTACAACTCTGTCTTAATACAGCTTTTAGATGTAACAGACCCTTACATTTTAAATATGTCACACTACTCCTGCCAAAAATGCTAATTAACTTCATGTTATTGGTATTTTGCGCATTAATATCCTTATATAATTTCGATTTCATGAAAATCTTGCTATTTATATATCACGAAAATATCAGATTCTTGATATATATCAAAATATCTGATATTTTTGATTTTCGCGATATTTTCGAACCCTGATTTAAATAATGACAACCTTTCAGGTAGCGACGATGTGGAAATCTATCCCTTTGGCATTACGAGTCTTCAAGACAAGCGCGAGTTCCTTCAAAAGGGAGATCCCGTTCAGTTTCAAATCTGCGTCATGAAATCGACTGGAAGCGAGCGAGCTACCAACGTGAAAGCTTTGCGTAAAAAACTTCAAGCAACTGTTGAGGCGATAAAAGGCCAGGTAAGCCTTCTAATCATTTCCGAAAAGAGCTTTTTACGGCTAGCGTGTTAACTAAACGATCTTTCTTTAGTTCGGTTTTCTATCTCACGAAGTGGACGACGGTAAAAAATTATTCTTCCACATGTCCGAAGTTAAGGAAGGTGTAACGTTGCAACAAGGGGACAGGGTGGAGTTTGTTATTATGCACAATCAACGAAACGGACGCTATTCCGCCTGCAACGTTATCAAGATAAAGTAATCGTCGTTATTTGGGCATGTTAAATATCTGTTCAGGCATCCCAGCCGTCCTATATTTCCTATAAATTCCTATAATTTTGATGTGGTCCTATATTTTCATTAACTATTGTACAGGATTGTAATAACCAAGGGGACAAACATGTCCTGAAAATCCTAATATAGTCCTAAATATTCCTAAAAAAATCCAAAAAAGTCAAAAAAAAATGTACTGTTTTATTAGGACAGATTCGGAAACTTCAAAAATTGGGCATTTTATGATAACAGCATGTTGAATAAGTATAAAACTGATTAAGAACTGGCCCCCTGTAAGGAAGATGGGAGAATTGGGAGTAACACAATTTTTTTTCTACAAATTACGAATCTGATGCGCTAAAAACACAGTAAATTTTGTTTTAATTTTGGCATAAATGCCAATTAAAAATAAATTCATTTTAAAATGTATACATTTAAAAAGTCATCTTTAACATTTAAAAAGTCCTAAAATTTAATCTAAAAAAGTCCTAAATATTGAAAATAAAAAAGTGTTTGCTATCCTGTGCTATAATTCCTATATTTTCGAAGAAATGTCCCATATTTTCATCCCTAAAATTGCCTGGGATAAATGAATAACACGAAGCTCCGAATTTATTGTTTTATTTTTACTTTTATCAGCAATTCTGATCCACGTCCCGAGCACATGGTCAGCCGTTTCCGTACCATGTCCGTTGCAGATGATGGAGGCCCCCGCCTTATAGTCATTCGCCAACCACGAGGTCCAGATAGCTCAAACGGATTCAAGCAGCCCAGGGAACCCAGAGATTCTATTCCTATTACTGTAGCCTGAAATGTATTATTCAATGAAGACTATTTGGTAACAAAAATTTGCAAATCATTGATAACAATTTAAGTATGACAATGCAAGCAATCTTTTTACTTAACTGACAGGTATCATTACTTTCTACGTAATGCTCTTTTTTCCGAATTTTTTTTTATTTACCATGAAATCACTTGGAAGAAAGCAGCGTAGACGTGGTTAGATGATCTTGGTATTGCGCGTGCGTTACAGGCGTAGCACCTTCTCTAGGAAAATTAGACAGTGTTCTATTTCTACTTCTGGTGAAACATGACATGAAGTAACCATTCAATTTTTTTTTTTTTTTTGCTGGCTAAACGGATATCGTTTAAAATTCCTATGGAATAGCTAATAGGGCTCTGTTTTGGTCGGTGCCATTGGCGATTAGTTTTGGGAACATGACTCGAAATGCCTGTGCGCTGGTCAGCATATGGCGTTAATAAACGGATAGCTGCGCATCACAAAACGAACATAAAAATGTGGAGTTTGCATGGTGATGTTTTTTGACATAACTTAGATATTGTTTCTCACAACAAACGAATAAATGATAAGTAATTTTTACAAGCAATGCTGAGGTTTTGATATTTGTTACCGTGCCAATGCAATGCTTACTTTGAAATAGGAATTGAAAGGGCATATTACTGGTTTTGTTTATTTACCGAAACCTATATCAAGTGTAGCAGATTCTTTCAAAAAATTTGGTACTTTATGATCTAGGCCCCAATATGCTTAAGTTATTAGAGCTGAATGAAAAAGTTTATACAGAAAAAGTTTCTCTGAAAATTGCTGACGTTTTTCGGACATAATTATACATTTTTCAGGTAGAGCTTATGATACCCGTGCAAAATGGCGTCGTTTGCATAATTTCTAAAATATGAATTGATCAGTATCTGCAACTAAAAATTTACCTGAAAGTTTCATATATTCATTGTTGAGAAAATTAATTCACGGTTTGACTATCCATCCATATATTACGACGAACTAGTTAAGAAATTTGCACATACTTTATTGCTCAAAATTTCTAAGTTTAGTCATTTTCTTGCCATTTATAAAATATATTAATTGTAGACTTTGCTTCTTAGCAAACGGGTTTTTCCTAATTGCAGTTTTCAATATCCGATTAATGCCACAAATCTATTATTTTCAAATTATTTAGTATTTATTTCAGTATTTTCTAATCATGTTAGCGAATTATGAAACACGAGAATGTTCGTTCCTATAAAAAGGGTGAACCTTTGCAGAATTGCTGTGATTTTTTTGTTATTTTAACGTTAATTTTCAAATATTCTGAATATTTTGGTTCTCAAATTATATCGCTGCCCGTTTATTCAGTCACCAATTTTGCGAGCAAATGCAACATTAACTTTGCAACTTTGGATGATAAATTGTATAGTTTTTTATCCAAATGGTTGTAATTATGTTAAACGGAACCTTCACATTTGTTTTCTTCTAAAGGATTTCGTTTCAATTGAAAAGTACCACAAACAAATTGCCAGGCTTATAATATGTAATTTTGTGCAACATCTGGAAAGAATTTTTCAAAATTAAGTGAATACATATGATTTTCTTTGTATTTTAATTCCCTAGCTCCGCCGTAACCTCGACCAAACGAATCACAACTTGAAGCAACAAACCAATTATACCAGTCTCATTAATAATGTAACTATTGTCTTTTCAAACATGGACCTGAAATGAACGAATTTCATTTGAACGTATTGTACTGTTTTTCATTGACTTTAGTCAGAGATTTGTCTACGATTTACTTATCAAGTTATCTCTCAATTTGATATATTGCTTTCACACATTACAGTTTGCCATCTACGAATCTAGGATAGCAAATCTTCCATTAAGTTGATGCTAAGAAACCTAATTTTGTATAAAGACTTCATCATTGCCACCAGTCAATGCAACAATGTATACTAAGGTAGGTTTAACAAATTCTCTGGCTTTCCAAAAACCAAAAGTGGTTTCCAAAAATGGTCATTAAAAACATTGTTCAATTTGCACTCGAAACAAATATACCTTATAATGTAATAGCTTTTTTTAAAAAACTGGTGCACAAAGGGCCGGTTGCACCAACAAAGGTTAAGAATAACCTAAGGTTAACCTGCTTTATAACACTAGGTTAACCCATCCTTGCTTTGCACAAGCGTGGGTTAGGGAAAAATCTAGCGAAAGGTTAACCCAGCAAGTAGGCAGGGTTAACCTTGGGTTAATATTCTAGAATTTTTTTTGAATTTTGTTCTAGAAT
>JAQGCC010004923.1:0-12311 GCA_034698905.1 Xestoiulus laeticollis
CACAATGCAACTGAACGAAAGTGTCGTATGCACAACATATCTGTTGCATTGTGGGAACCGCCATCCCATAATGCAATACACCACTGAGTTAAAGGAGTTCAGCCTGCTAAAGGAGTTCGCTGAACTCCTTTAGACTAAAGGAGCTTTAAAGGAGCTTAGATCTCCTTTAGCTAAATGAGGTTAAACACACTTTGAAGTTAAATGCCATTTACGGACTTAAATGTCCTTTAACTCATAGTGTGTCCGTAGTATAACACTTTGCAGTAATTTAAAAAAAATTATAACTGTATTATATTGTCAAAATATGTAAAAACATGTGCATGCAAAGGTTTAACCTTTCTACTTATATCTGTTATCCAGAAAGCCTCATTTACAAATTTTGAAGTTCACTTTGAGGTGCCAAAAAACGTTTTTTAGTATAACACAAAAGGGTTCAATTGGAAACACTTGAAACTACAGGGCTACCATATACAGTGCATTGTCGATAGGTGACTATTATGCTTTGGTCAACTTCCTGTTGTAAATGGCGCCAAAATTTAGCGTTTATCAACCTACCCCTGTGTATACAACTAGCCCTGGTCTCCCCTACATGTACATATTAGTAAATTAAAGATATTTAGTAATTTAAATACATTATTTACATAAATAAATATGCTCAGCTGAAATCAAAGGTTAAGAATGGAGCATAAGATGTATATTTTGCATCAATATCAGCATTTCCATATATGCTCTATATACATGTACATATAGGGGAGACTGGGGCTATAGTTGTACACAGGGGTAAGTTAACAAACGTTAAATTTGCGAGCCATTTACAACAGGAAGTTGACCAGAACGTCATAGTAGGTTCCCACCAAGACAAGGATGGTAGCCCTGTAGTTTTAAGTTTTTTACAATTAAAAATTGTTGTGTATAGAGGTGTGTTTTTGCCACCTCAAAGTCTTAATTTATACGTACATGTTTTAACATATATTTCGACAATAAAATTCAATTATAATTTTTTTTAAATTACTGCAAAGTGTTAGGACTTAGACTTTTTTAAAAATGAATATGTGGGGCAAGTGGTCACAAAATCTTAAGGAGCATGTTGTCACAATGTGAAAACTACATTTACTAAAATTATGACAAACGTGACAAGGCATATTTTTATAGTTCTGGGTGTAATTTTTGTGCTCTCAAAGCTGATGGCTACAATTGTAATCAGTAATAAAATACATACTACATGTACTTGTATATTCATTGTCTCTATTAACATGCCATGACAACTTGCCCCGACTATTGTGACAACCTGCCCCGGGATCAGGGCATATAAGATACGAATATGAAACTTAAAAATTCAGAAAATAAAAAAATAAAAATTAGGAATTGTTTATCCAAGAGTTGCTTTATTACTGGCTAATTGTGGTTTTCACTATATGTGTTCAATATTAAAATTAAAAATGAATACATTTTTTTTTTGCAACAAAAAGCCCTGGTCTCGCCTATATTATCATATTATTTTTGCATGGGAACATGCAGTATTCTTTGAATATCATTAATTGCAAACAGTTCAGTGGTTCTCGCACATCATTACGTGCATATCCGATCGGGCATAAATCTCAAGCGCATTTCGATCATTTTAAGAGAACAAAAAGATGACATTGTTATAATTGCAGCTCTTTTCATCTTCTTGATACATCATCGCAAGCATTTTGCCTTATCCGCTCGTGCAGTAGCAAGTGCCAGGCTCTGCTGATGGGAGGATATAAATCAGCGCCCCCTAGGCCCTAGGCCAGCACTTCCTTTATTGCCTGCATTTGTAAAGAGCACTCTGCACTGACTGCAATTGCAGGCGAATAGAGGGAACATAAAAAGGATGAGGACGATATGGGCTTTGGAAAATGGTGTTGTTTGATGAGGGCTGTTTGGCGCAGCAACACAAGAGGTTTGTTTGCCAAAAGAATTTCTTTTTAACACTGTTCAATCCTATGTAAGCTGGCGGCTGAGGCCCTAACTAGACCCGAGTTTTTGTCATTATTCCCTCGGCATTGCCGCCTGCACTCCAGATGTAGCCTAATTCACCTGAGTACTTCATCGTCTACACTGTTTTCAGGCGCCACGACAAGAGAACAGATGTAATTCAAACAAACAGAGCGTCTTCCAATGAAGTGCAAGCAGTGTTCGCTGTTTGTAGTAGACTAATTTGGATTAGGTCATGAAAGGTATCTTAACACAATTCCGTCGAATAGAAGCTCAGACTTGGAGCGATGAACACAGTGAATGGAAGGACAATGGAAGAATATGGCATTTCCAAAAATAGTTTCTCAGAAGACATGTTTTGTTCCCATTAAAACGATGGAAAAAGATGAATGCATGCAAGGAACGACTATATCGTAAGTCTTTGCATTGGACGTCTCCAATGTTTCGTCAGTGAACGCAAATGTATACAGTTTTCAGCATCGAAAATAATCAAAATAACTCTGCAAGATAAATTCTGTTTGCTTTTGGAACTTTTGTTGCTTTCAAATGCAAGGGAAACAGTGGAATATGTGCCTATTATTTTTCTTAAACTGTATAACGAAATATCAAAGTAATAAACAAATCACCATTTCTGAGCCCAATTTATTCCAGTTAATCTTATTCCAGGCTATATACTGAAAGACCAGGAAAACGCAATCATAATCACCATCAAGATAACAAAAGAAGTAGAAGTATTTCGTACGTAACACAAACAACCCTTCACCCCATAGTTAACATATAAAAAATTCAAGAGGATACCAAGCCAAAACAAGTAACTATATGTAAACATGCTGCACTGCAATTACCATACTAAATACCCTAACAGTTAGGCGAACTGAGATTCGTAAACACTTGCCCCACTTCTGCTTATAAGGAAAGAATGAAAAACAAATATATAAGCACATGTAGGCTATAATATACGGCTTGTATGTTGCATGCTGCTTCATCATGTCTTCTAAAATTGTATAGGCTACTTTTATACGTCTCTACAACCTGCGGAAAGGCCAAAATGCCAAAACCAGATTGTTTCTTAGAAATATCAAAATTGGTCTAACCAACTCGATAGATTGATGACATGCTGGAATATTTATGATTTATGCGTGTTGTACTTACTAGCTGTGATTCTTTTTTGTTTATTCAGGATCGAAAAAATATTTTAAGAATTTTTTTAAAATAAAGTTATGTCATAGGTTCAAGTAAATTTAAATCTGGAGATAATGGTTTTCCCAAGTAAAAAATCTCAAGCTGTCACATAATAAAACATAATGAAATTATAGGATCTACTAATAAGATTATAAACGAGACAATCAATATAGGACCAACTTAATCTCCACTATATGAATCTGTTTCATTCTATAGTAGGCATATTCTATGTCATGTGTTCCATAATAATACCAGTACCATCTAGTAAAGAATGTCAATTTGGATAACAATGGGGTGTGTATATACATGTATATTCCCATTTGCATTCCAAAATAAAAACAAGTGTTTTTAGTTCAATATGAAGAGTCGTATTTATATATGATGTCTTTCTAAATACAGTATCTTGTGAACATAATGCACACGTTTATTTATCATCATCCTGAATATATTATTTCAAAACATATTTTTTCTAACATTTATTCCTACATCTTATCAAAATTTATTTAGTATACATAAACCCGAAGTATACGGTACTCAAAATATATATGGTTCGGCATTAATGCTATACAAGCATCTAAAAAATAGCAGATTTTCAATAACCCCATATCCTATATATCATAAAGCTTTTTGAAATAATGGAAAACAAATGTAAACAACTTTTCAAATATAGAATAAATGAAAACAATAAAAAGTTTCTTTGATAACTAAAATAAAATAACATGGTTGGAAATTGAAAAAAAAAATGAATATAACGTATGTACGTGCATTTTATAATAGATGATTTTTTTTTCTTTTAGTGAATTTCTATGTATATAATGCATTAAAACTTTGTTAATCATAAACAAATTTTCCATGTGCTTATGTATAATATTATATTGTCTTATATAACTATACATGTAAGTTTGACATTCTGATATTCACGTAATTTCCCTTCTTTCGAATGCTATGCTTTGCATAAAACAAATTTAAAATTCTTATTACAACATAATTAGTATGTTTTTGATTTAAAATATATCCTTGCCTTAATCCATATACATTTTCATAGGGAAAATGACACATGCATTGAATTGCACATACATATTCATGGTGTCTATTTTAATTTAAGAGGGCTGTATTTAAAGTAAAGCCCTTTTTGAAATTACCGTTGATTGTAGCTATGATAACACTTGTAGGCTACATGTATATTATCTTCCTATGATTCAATAACATGTTTAATGTCACGTGAGAATGAATAACAATGAGAGTAGAAAAATTGATCTCGCCAACTGTAGATTTTTGCAGTCACTGCCATGAACTGGTTGTTGTTAGAAAAAAAAATCGTGTATGAAATTAACAGGTTAACAGCCAAATCTTTAGTGTCAGTTATAGTGCAATAATGTGTTTGTTTCGAGTAGGGTGGACAAATGGACCCTTGATGATGACAGCTAATTTTAAGGTAAAATTTATCAAAATTTGTTGTGTGTGAAAATAGTCATATCGAAATTTAACAATTGTGGAACCAACCGATGTCCATAAGCTGAAACGTCACTGCCGGCGGAAGTATTTGACAACAGATAAAGTAGTTTATTGATGCAGTACCAGAAACGTGTCTGATGTCAATGATAACTGAACGTGAAAACAATGTAAGGATGTAGATATAATAAAACATTGCAATCTTGTATTGATTAGAACTTACATTGAAACGGATCCTACCCATACAAAAATAGTGACCAGAAAGATATCACAGGGTATTTTCTGCAAAAACTATTATGCAAAATTCTTAAAACAGAAAACGTGGGATACAACTTTCCACCATAATTCTGCAGAATTTCTTGCAGATATACATATGCAGAAATTTAGATGATGAAGGGTGTCTGCTGCATTTTCCTTTCTTGCAGTTAGTTTTCAATATACATTGTACAAATACCATTATTCTGCACAAGGTACCATATATGATGCCAAGTGCAAGTTATAAGAATTCCTCTAACTATTATTTTTTAATTTAGCTATTTTAGTTTCTGCATAAATGTAACATAAATGATTCTGCCGAAATGCATCATAATTGATTTTTGCAGAAAAGGTCACCATAATTCTGCAGACGATCAGCTGGGTGAATCTTGCAGAATTCTGATAGATCTTTTTTGTTTTGAGTATACTTTAAATACGCGTTCCTCGAACATATATACAGAACATTGTACATTTGAATACATGTATATTGCATTTGAAACTAACAGCCAGAATGAAAATTTCTTTGCACAAATTTCAAAAGTCATTTTTTTAAAGCCTTGCATTATCGATTCTAGAACCGATGTTCTCAATATTGTTGTTTCTGAGTACCATTCCTAATATTATTTTATGAGTTTTGCAAACAAAATATTTTAAACAATTTGTGTTTAGCATTCTTAATTCAGGATTGTCGTCTTTCTGTTCGGTAATCTCAACGAAGCAGAATATGAAACTGTTTATTTTGGTGCAGACCTGGTGCATAAAAGCCTGTCTTCTTATTACTAATTGATCTGTAAGTTCCATAATTCCCTGATGACGTACCAACCGACGTTATTTGCTTAACTTTGAAGAATGCAAGTTAATATTTAATAGATTGCCTAATAGGTGTTTCTTTATTATTTTTCATCGCTATTCTTAGCAAAATAAGATTGAAGTGATGGTTGTTGCAAGCATACGATGAGAAGAAAAGAGCTCAATCCTGTGCATGTGATGATAGTAAGCAGGAAATGGAGGCAACACAAAGGAACCTGTACCAGAAAGGAAACCCCAATTAGGTTTTATCCCTTTCTCTGCAGCCCATCCTCGGGCCACGTTATGCAGACTGAGGACAAAAGTGCTCTTTAAATAATGTTTTCATACAAAATATTTCTGAAAGCATACCCTTCTTGACGATATCCCAGAGTTCAAGGGAAGCAGAAATTCAAAATTAATATTCAGAACTCCAAATGACTAAGAATTAAAGATACATTTTTGATTTAGTTCACGGCCACAATAATCTGCACACGTAGTTTTCATTGCAATAATGAATTAATAATTATAGCATGACAGTAAAGAAAGTATATACATGGCTAATAACAGTATTCATATACATGTACAAGTATGTTCATGATGTGGACTGTCTAAAAAATTATTGTTTGGAATGTGTTTTTCTTAGCTATGTTGAAATTCATTTAGCAATACTACAACTACTACAAGTGGCAGCTGGTATATAATATTTAGTGTAATGCAAAATAATTCTATAAAATGTATAATCTATTCAAAAATAGATGTTATCCAAAATTTCCATCTGTTCTTCTGCCATTTATAACAAAGTCATGATTACTGTTTGTGGGAATATGTTTTGTATATATAATTACATGTATTATATAAGCTAAAATTCCGTATGACCGAACAATGAATTATTTGAAATGTTAACTTTATGCATTATAAATTGCTGAAACTCATTCAAAAACAAAATGCCATTGTTATAAATAAATAATGCGACATAATGCATGTAATATGTGTGTATATATTTATGTTTAGTTGTGATAAGTCAGAATTCTTCAAAAAAAAAAAGCGTTACTTGCATAAATCAATTTTATAACAAATGTAATGTTTTGTAATTACGTCACATTTTCAAAACATATTCATGTAAGGGTTAAATGTATGTATGTTTTTAAAATGTAATTTCTTTATATTTGTGGACAATTAAAGTTTTGTTGAGAAATTAATTTTCCTTTTAAATTTTGTACATGTGTATACTGTATAACGTATTTATACCTCTATCAGCTTTGTGTTATTTTTCTTCTAATGCATTTTCCTCTACCAATAGCCTATGGCAATTAAAGCTTTTATTTTCTGAATGGACACTCTTCATTACCAAAAATAACAATAAAATAATTAATATCATTTTTTTCGATTTGTGGAATCGAAAATCATGAAACTATACAGCAAGGTGAAACGAATTAAAATCTATTGCTGGATGCCTTTCATTGTTGCTCGAAATTGCAAGAATTATCTTGGGGAGAAGGTATATGTTTTGAAAGATTCGAAATGTTGCAATTTCACTATGTCTTAATTCCCCTTAAGGCATCGATTGCAATATCGACTTCGCAGTCCTGGCACCCTGCTTTTTCCCACAATTCTATTTCCCATAGAAGTAATCTGCCATCAAGAGGTTCTCCCTCCTTGTCTTGTCCTCCGACCCTCCGGGCCAAAGCTGGCAGGATTATGCAAACTTTGCCAAGACCCGCTTTGGTCCGCAATAAATAGCTGCCAGATTATGCAGGCATATTCATCACCTGATACACTGATGCCGGGATCATATCTTCAGCTTATTTGCACATGAATGGAAAAGGGGGGCTTTGCTCGAGCTTCGTGTAATCCACGCTCTTTACCCCTACTCCTGCAAGAGGAGACCCCCGCGAAAACCAGCTGGGATAACAAAAAGCTTTCAAAAAGATTGTGTTTTACAATTCACTCCTACCTAATTTTTTATTTGCGCATTTCTTTAGGGCCCTGAGCATCTAAAACATCACTGACAAATGAGCATCCTAACCACTTAATCACGTTGTAGAGCTTGGTGTTGCAGAGGCTGATTTGCATATCAAACAGCAGTAATTGGAAATTTTGAATATCTGAATGTATGGATTCAAAATATGCAGATGTTCGAAAAATACGAATTGTTTGAGGCTACAGAGACAATGACATTTTAAAGCAAGTGGAAATTTACATGTACATGTAGATACAAGAATATAATTATAGCTTCTTCGTCGTTCGTTGCATACCAGAATAAGCCTCTTTTTTCTAAATTATTTTTTAATTTAATTTGGAAACTATTAGGAGCAAATGGAATGCACGAGGACCTAGCATAAATATTCTATTATTTGTTTAATTTTTTTGTTTATGTACAGTATATTCCATTTCATGGAAATATCTCTATAAAGTTAATAATTGTAGAGGATCTGGTAAATTTTACGTACATATTTCCATGAATTATAATATATATAATGTGTAAAACATAAACAAAAAAATTAAACAAATAATAGAATATTTATGCTATGTCCTCGTTGATTCTATTCGTTCCTATCAATAGAGGGATTGCGTGTTTTTCCTTTGTACTTGACAACATTGGCAGCACTGTTTTGTTCACCAATGTGCATGCGTGAGGACGACGTTAATGGGTTTGTGGTTGAGGGCAGAATACAATTTCATTAGTTTAACGTGATACCACATGCAACGTCTTTTAGGAGCATAAGGACTTTTACAGCGCATAACTTATTGATGCGCATGCGTAATAGTGTGTTTATCGCTCTCGTTAAGATTAAAGGAAACTCTAGTTTCCTCTAGTTTCCAAAATTAAATAAAAGAAGAAAAGGTATTCAACCCTCTTAATTGAATTCTTGAAAACCTTAACAACAACAAAGATAATATGCCATAACATCGTACTGAAAATGTTATAACGCTGTTTTCACGCTCAGATTTCCACAAATTAAAAACAAATTTAGTTCTTTCAGATGTGGTTATTTTAATAAATGTATGACCAGTATCACATGACATCTAAGATAATAAATGTGTTAATGGAGGAGTTTTCACTTGGAGGTAGCGCCAGCTATTGTATAGTTACGAAGTTTACAATTTTCGCCACGAGGTGCGCATTGTCTTCTGCGCATGCGAAATATACTAGTGAAAACTCCTCCATTGCAAGTTTAAATTGTACAAGACAGGTGTACCGATGAAGTGCAGATGTTTGTAGAAATGTTAAAAATGTGCAACCTGTACCAATTTGAAGTACAAGCATATTGATAACCGAGACAATTTTTTAGGGCCATGTTGTGTGCAATATGTGTGGAAAATGTTGAAAAGTAAACTGGTATAGCATATATATATTTATATATATAGGCCCTACATGATGCATCAAATACAATAGTTAACTTCCTTTTATACGGCGGGCAATCCCTGCGAACATACAACTATGTAAGGTTTGCCGCCATACAGGGGTGGTCAATGGAGCTCCATGTACATGTTCATGCATGTACAGCGAAACCTGCCAATAGCTCTCTCCCTCCATGTAGCGCGCCATGGTTCAGTTCCAATGGGGTGTGCTATTCACAGATTTCACTGCAGTTCTAAATTGATCATCTTAACAAAGATATTTAAACAATTTAATGCTTGAAAGACTTCTACTATATGCAATATATTACTATACTACTATTTGCAAAATATCAGAATTGATCACCGTGGACCAGATTTTTTATTCAAAACTTAGCTGATTTTTACCTGCTTAATCTTAATAAGATAAAAAAATTGATTAAATCCAATAGATCTATAAAAATCCTATATTGTGCTGCGGCGATTTTAGTGCCATTTGTGTGATGTAACATTCTGCTACACCAGCCTACACGGTGCAGTACTCGATGTAATTAAGCCGTTTCATGGTTATAATTCATAATGATGTTATTTCACAGTAATTTTTCCGTTTAGAATATTGCTTAAAGGTGTCACCGAATTGATAGGATTGCATACATGATTTTCCAATTTTTATAAAAGCCTGCATGGTTGAAATTGAAAATATGAGATTATAAAACGATCAATTTTTGTACATTAAAACACTTACTGGATATAATTATGCTTTGTGTAATTTAGTTTAAGGGAAACGGCAACATTTTTTTTTACAAAATTGACCCCAATTATACGATTGTATTGGTGATACTTTGTTTAGATTAAGCATATTTTAGCGAAAACCTTTTTGAACAAATTTCAGAGCATGTTACATACATTGAAATCTCAAAATTGTAATGTCAGATAGTACGTTTGCACCTAAATTGTGTACATTCATTGTCAGATACACCAACACATCTATTCATAGAAACGTGTATATCTTTTAAGCCTGGTCCACATATAACGTTTTTCGTCAGTCTTGCATGATTATGTCGACAAAATGACGTCAAAACGATCACGACCTCTGCGTGATGTTCGCTGCATGGCAACATAGCGTATACGTTACATGTAGACAATGCTTAAAGCCTGTTTCATGAAGTGATCATCAGAGGTCGTCAGTGATCATTTCGTCGTCATTTTTTCGTCATGATCATGCAAGACTGCATGACGACAAAACGTTGCGTATAGACATGTCTACAAGTAATAGCTCATAGTTTTTTTAGAACCGAATTAAGAGAAATGTTAAATGTAGCACATCAAGCGTTGAATGCCACACAAGTATACGCAATTCTATTATTAAATTAAATGTAAGTTTGGTGCCAAGCAGTGTCGGATTTACCATATAGGCAAACTAGGCACTGCCTAGGGGCCCCGACAAATTACAGCCCCCACAAACTTGTAGATAAATTGCAATAAATGTATTGCTCTTTTGTTTGGCATATGTGCAATCCCTTTAATAAAAAAAAAATTAAGCATGCATTCCGAAAAAATGGGAAAACGCTGCCCTTAAGCCAGCCCCCACATATTAGAGCCTAGAGGCCCCCACAGTGCTTAATACGGTGCTGGTGCCAAGTAGATGCAAATAAATGATTTGAGCAGGCAATGTATTTGCAATCGGAATTGTATCGTATTGCAACATTTTTTTATCCTTGTTTGCATGTACATGTAAATTAATTGCTAATATTTTCTGCAGAGGACTTTTCTAAGGAAGCCCTTAAGTAGAAGCAAATAAGTAGAACACGCGTTGTAGATATACTTGTGTTAGGATTTAATAATTATTGATTCTGCCAGCAATAATTAATTGTAAAATGTTTTGAAAACTGGGATATAATCTCGATTAAGCATGTTTTGTCCTAAGCCAGGAAGAAATCACGTGGGCTCGTGGTGCTTATTAAGCAACGGTCGACGTTCTGCAATTAAGCACGTACACTCCCAAACTCATTAAAACTTTATGAAATGCTGTTAGTAACTCGATGATAATGGCAGTCTCATAAACCTTCAATTATAGCAAACTAATTGATACCACCAATTGAGGAGGTATTGACATTGTGCTTCACACGTGCGACAGCCACTTATTATAATACCCTTGCTATGCATCGGAATAAAATGCATGGTAAAATTCTACTATAGCATTGGCGTGAAATGTTCGCTTCTGTATTCATTGGAGTTAAGCTTATTAATCACTGATTACTCACTAGTTAATTAATGTTAATTTAAAGCTAAGGGGATTTATTTACTCTGTTATGTAAAAACTTCAATTTATGATACCCTCATTGCTCATTAGTCGATTATGGATATAAATCTACTTTAGTCGTCTATTGTTCAATTCTAGCCTCCATTGGAGGCCTAGACATGAGCAATGTGTTAGCGTCACGTTTTTTTGGGGAGAAATTCTAACCTAACCTATAGGGGCCATGCATAAATGATGTCACGCAAAAACAGAGCTTTTGAGACCTCCCCCCTGTCACGGACCATCACAATTTTATAACCCCCTATTTAATTATGTCACAAACTCTTAACCCCCCTCCCCAGGCAAAAAACCTAACATTTAATATTTGTTTAATGTTCTCACAAGGTCATTAAATCATGAATTTTTTATAATCATATATATTTTAATTTATTTAAAATTATACATTCATGCATCTCCAATTAACCGATTGGCATGCAGTGCAAGCCTCTTTCCAACAATCTTCCCATACAATTTTTTGACTAAAAATTGTGACATAACGCCATGGATGACCCCCCTCCCCCCACAAGCGTGACATCGTTTATGCATGGTCCCATACCTTTTAGCGGAGGGATTCTGACCTCACCTATAACTTCACCTCCAGTTTCTAGGAAAGGGATTCTAACCAAACCTAACATATATACCCAGAAAATTGTTTTCTTGTGTTTTCTGGGGTTTTTATTTGTGAGAAAAACCCGGGGTCAACCAAAAGTCCTGAGACATACCCGGGGCAACCAAAATTCCTGAGACATACCCAAGGGTCAACCAAAATGAAACCAACCAAGGATAAAAAATTCTCCGGGTATATATATCTTATATTGCATGGGGGTCGGTTTATATCTGAAAATACACACATTTTTACACTCGGCAGAGACCGGTAAAAAGTTCCTGCCTAGTGTAAATTCCATTTTCAGATATCAACCTCCACCCCCGTGCGATATATATATATTTATATATCCTTTGGTTTAAGGGGAAACTAAACACCCCGTTTCCTATGGGGAAAGCTCTCAGCCAAGTCAGCGACTTGTGTAATTAAAAT